>NW_004624758.1:21683096-21704750 GCF_000247695.1 Heterocephalus glaber
TGCATTATGTAAAGGTACAATTCCCAATGAGAAATGTAATTGTGTTGTATACCTACAATGTACCAATAAAAGAATTTAATACAAAAAAAAAAAGAAAGCATGAATACTTTCATTGCCTATGAGATGGCTCTGAGGACTGAGTCTGTGTGCAATACAAAAAAATGCAGGGAAATTCTCAGGTTTTTAGCGTAAAATGAGGAGCCAAAGGATGAAAGAACTGGGAGGGTTAAATGTCAAAAATTTCATGGTTTTAAAAAGAGAACTGTGGTTTAATGTTGAATACTAAAGTCAAAAGAGAAAAACAGAAGAATTAGAAATGTTTTGTAATACACATTTTATTTATTGTCACACTTTGTTATCACTATGTTCCACAAGTTCTTTTTTTTTGGACAGTGTCTTATGTCTCATGAGAAGTCCCCACCTTCCTCTGCTGTTGCTAAAGTCTGATAATACTTAATAGCTGTTTAATTTCTAAATGTGTTAGACAGGGAAACATTGTGGTCACAACCATCATTTACTTGAATGGGAAATATTTTTTACACAAAGTATATTACATTAATATTCAGCAAGGTATCACTTTTATTTTTTCAAAAGAAAGGAGTCTTCACTCATTTTAATTTCAGGATAAAAGTCTTTGGCATATGAAAAATGACCTCTAAAATTTTAAAATAAATTTTAAAATCTAAAAATTTTATAATTTTTTATCTTGTGGTTTTTATTTTTTGAATGTGGAAAGTTAGGAAGCCACAACTTTTTTTTTTTGCCTTAGAAGTAGTTTTCCACACAAAACAATAGCTTCTAAGAAAAGTTTGAAGCTTTCTAATAATTTTTGATTCAAACTAATATTGCTTTGGGATTTTTCCACTCTCTGTCATTGTTATGGTATACCTACAAACTAAACCATAATGTCATCAGGGTAATTATGGTTTCTTTGAGTTCAATAACATTAACAGTAACAATAGCAAACATTTAAGAAGAGTTTGTAGTTTACAAAGTACTTTTACATATGTTATCTATACTACTCATTAGGAACCACATTAAAAAAATTTATTTTCATTTTTACTTATTTATTTTGCAGCACTGGGGATGGATTCCAGGGTCTTGCACATGCTATGCAAGCACTCTACCATTGAACTACACCCCAGCCCCAGGACCCACATTTTTATGATGAGGAACTTAAGAGAAATCAGATCTGCTAGACCAAGCCACACAATGATTCAGAGGCAGAAACCTTATATTTCTGAACCAAATCATTAACTCTTTTCAATAGAATATTGTCCAAAAGAAGATGAACTGACTGATAGAACTATCATCAAATTGAGAGTAATGCTGGCATCTATCAGGTCAATTTTACATTTTTGGGAGATTAATAAACTATGCTCTGTGGGTCAAATGTAGTCCCCTAGCTTAAAATTTTAAAAAGTTC
Source organism: Heterocephalus glaber (assembly GCF_000247695.1). Next base: position 21,684,523 of record NW_004624758.1, read on the forward strand.
TCCAACTAAGAATGTGCTTTATATTTTAAAAGTTTATAAAAACAAATAAAAAGCAAAACCCAAAGAATACGTATATGACCATATAATCTAAAAACATTGTGATTTTTATCTTTACAGACAAATATTTCTGAGCCCTGTTTTATGCCCATGTAGGTGCCAGGTACAGTGAGGAGCACCTGCCTAGCTGGTGGATGCTCTTCCAGGGGGAAGTCTTTAGGAGAAGGCATGCTAATCTGAGCTGTTTTCAGGGCATCTCCGATAGTGGCACACCTGACAGAGCATGCCCCAGAGTGTGTCAAGGAGCCGACCTAATGGCTGACCCTGAGCAGCAAAGTGGAATTCCTTCTGGCTCTGGCTTCCGCTGGGCTTCCGCTTTGTCTTAGTTACTTTCTTGTTGATGAGATGCAATACCTGACACCCACAAGTTAAAGGAGGAAAGGTTTATTTTTGGCTCACAGTGTGTAGAGGTTTCAGTCCATAGTCGGCTAGCTCCAAGGCAGGGTGACATGTTGGAGAGACATGGCAGAGGAGAATTGCTCATGGCATGGTGGTGGAAAGCAGAGAGAGAGAGAGAGAGACCAAGGGAGGAAGCAGGGAGCTAGACCCTTCCAGGCCACACCCCAGTGACCCACCCCAACAGCACATCTAGCTATAAACTCACTAGTGGACTAAGCCACTGATAAATATCACACGCCCATCGTCCAGTCACCTCCTCAAAGTGCCACGTATGAGTGCATGGGGCTTTGCAGGACATCCAAATATAAACCACAACACACTTCTAAGGCCAGACAGGCCATTCATTTGGTATCTTGCATCCTTTGGCTTGCTCAAATGAGGGTAATTATGGAGCCACTCTGTATTTCAGACTTCTCCAAGAATGTTCTGGAATTTAAGGTGTGGAATCCTCCATCAGGGTAGCCTCAGGAGTATTTTTAGTAGTAAACACAAAACAGGTTAATTTTCCCATCTTCATTTTCTCATTCACTGCTATTGTGCGAGAGAATGTAAAGGGAACTAGGGAGTTAGATAGGGTTCCTTCCATTTGACGTGTATGTTTGAGCCTACTGCTAATGTCATTTAAAGATTTAACATAGGACAGAGATTGCTAAAGATAGCTTTTCAACAGACTTTTATTGAATACCTACTGTGAAGGCACTGTGCTAGATGCTAGAAATATGGAAATGGATAAGCTACCTAAAGGCCATCGAATGTAAATAATGACATTATCATACTAGCAATATTAAATAGAAATGTGATGTGAGCATTGTATGAATGCAGGAAATATATTACAGAGGATGTAATGCAATGAACACAATTAAGAATGCCTGGTTTGGCAGAGAACATGACTGGATTTGGGTAACAGGCATGGCTCATTTACTGTGAGAGTGAATTTTAGAGGTTGGCCTTTATCAGTGACCGGTCAGTGGGGTAAATCTTACAAACATTAGGGGCCGATGGTCACCAGGAAGGCCTCTACTCTCCTACCTAAGGAAGGGTTACAAATAAGGTGGCAAGTGTCACCAACACCAACACTAAACTCCACTTCAGCCTGCAGCTAAGAGTTGAACCAGAAATCTCACCACTAGCTAAAGGCAACACAGATGGGGTCCACCAGCAATCAACCTGTTGGCTGCCGAGCATTTACAAGGCCCCAGTGAGAATCCACATCCAGTGGTCAAACCTGGTATGGGAAGGTGGGAGGGTTTGGCAGAGGGAAGTCTCTGGGGGCATCTCTTGCTACACAACAGCCCCTTGGTCAGGGTGGCTCTTTCCTTAGTGTTTGAGTCCCATGTAAATGTGCCCTTCTTCTGCTGCCATCACAGATTGCCTCTGCTTTTTTACATGCCAGTTTTATCTGCCCCCTTTCAGATGTTGCAATGTTTAATTCACACTGGACCAAAATAATCCTCAACACCCTTATCCCATCTCCACCTTGGAATTTGCTTCCCTCTAAACTCAGATTCCAAAAGGAGAGTTTGCTTCAGTCAAAAGAGGCCGTTGAGTCACCGAATGCTGCCTGCTGATGCTCACAGAATTACTCTCTCATGCTCTGCAGTTGCTTTGGCTATCAGGGCATTTTGAGTTGTCTCAGGATTCCAGATGAGTTATGAGAAATTGGCAGTGGTAACAGTGGTATCCAAATCAGAGATGCAAAAAGTGTTGATGCCAAGCCAAGTTCACATAGAAATAGTCATTCTCCTTTTAGGCTCATGAAAACTTGGGATCATGCAAAGCACTCAGAGAAGGTCCTTCCCTCACTGCATTATCTGGCAAGCATTTCCTGGCTGCCGCCCTGGGCTATTGCAGTGAGCACCCAGCAAGCATCTCCTCTGCTGCAAGAAAGACCACCTGGTGCTGTCGGCTGCAAGAGTAAGAGGCTCCTTTTCCAAAGGTAAAAGCAAAAGCTGGCCTAAGACACTGGAGCCTTTTCATGTTTGAAGGAAGGAATGCAAATAGGTTTCATTTGCTGTTTGTGAGGAAGCTTATCCTCACGCTGTGCTGCAAACATGTCCTGTGGGGGACAAGTGATGGGTGCAGACAGATGGACCAGGACTTCAGGGGCAGGGCATTGGGAGGAGGATGCTCTTGAAGAGGGATGCATCAGATGTGCCAAGAGAAAGAGCTCCTCTGCTTTTGGGTTGTACCTGAGTTCAGCTGCTTTGTTCCAACTCATTTTCGTGACAGGCCCTTGATGTGAGGCTCAGCTTGTCAGCTGCATATGTTCAGAGCAAGTTTGGGAAAGGGAAGAACTGACCATCATAGCCGCCCAGGAAGCAGGCTGCGTTCTGAGAACCTCCTTGAGTTAACCTGCATGGAGCTCCGCAGGAGTTGTGGGTTCCTTTGATGGGGCTTCCAGCTCCCTGCTCCTGAGACCTGCCATGCTTACACAATAGCAGAGGGAGCCACAGGTCAACGCAGAGAGGGCAAACCCCTGCTGAGTCAGCTTGTGAACCCGAGTAACTCATAACCTCATAACTGTGGGTTTATAGGCACAGACACAGGTGGATATCTTCGATTTTCAGGTTAACACTTGCTCAAGCCTCCATCTGCCATGTTAGCAAGAAATCAGATAGCTTAGTCTTCTTCTCCCTCTCCAAATTTCCCAACACCGCACGGGTTTACATGGTCTTGGAGGGTGACATTTGTGTCCCTTTGGCGTGCTCATGTTGTGTCCACTCAGAGTACAGTAGATGAGTGCAGAGGCTCTGAGATCAGACTTCTCCAGTTTATGGTGTGCACTATTTACTACCTGTGGGACATTGGGAGCACCACTTAACCTCTCTGGGCCTCATTTTCATTGGTGAAGTGCACGTAATACCAACAGCTCTTCATCAGGTCATTGTGAGCACTAAATAAATTAATATGCATGTCTTAGTCTGCTCTAACAAAATAGTATAGATTGGATGGCTTCAGTAAGAGTTATTTCTCACAGTTCTGGAGACTGGGAAGTCCATGGTTGCCCTCTGTGTGTAGCATTCTGTGTAACCTCTCAACTTCCCTCTCAGCAACTCTCACTATGAAAGTTTAGCAGAGAGACCAAAGCCCAAGGGTATAAAGTTCCAATTATCCATAAGCTTAGGGCCCTGACTCACAGCATAGTTCATAATATTATATTGTACCCTGGAAACTTGCAGTTACCACACGCAGAAAAAGAGCTGACGATGAGCTGGTGAGGGTGTTGATTTGCTTGACTCATAATCATTTCACTATATGTGCATCAAAATGTCATATTGTAGACCTTAAACTTGCACAATGAAGGAAATCAACACATCTCCCAGAAGTTAAATTTTTTTAAAAAGAAAGAAATGAGAAACAAGAGATGGAAGGAGTGGAGGAGAAGGTAGGGAAAGAGACAACAAGAATTAAGATGTGTTATGTGCATGTACTAACTCCCACAATGAATGTAGTCACTATGTACTGCATGCACTAACAAAAAAAGAAAAAAAGAAAGAATAAAGGAAGCGGCATCAAGCATATAGTGAAGAAGACCAAATATCACAATAATCATTAAAACGCCCATCACCTACATTTAATAATTTTTAACATTTTGCTCCATTTATTTTATTTTTGAATATTATGCATATTTTGGCATTCAGTCTTACTAAATACTTTAGAATGTACCTCTAAAAGTAACAATTTTTTTTTTTAATCATTGGAATAATTTTATTATTTATTTATTTAATTTTTGGTACCGGGGATTGAACTCAGGATCGTGTGCTTGTGAGGCAGGAGCCAGAACCACTGAGCTAAATCCCCAGCCCATTGGAATAATTTTTTTTTTTTGGTACCAGGGATCAAATTCAGGACCTTGCACTTGCGAGCCAGGCGTCGGCACCACTGAACTAAATCCCCAGCCCTAAAAGTAACAATTTCTGCTTGCACAACCACAATATCATTGTCACAACTAGTAAAATTAGTAATAATTCTTTGACATTACTTTGTACCCAGTCTATAGTTGAATTTCTTCAATTATCTCCAAATATTTTCTATCTTTAGTTTCTTTGAATCAATCAAAGGCTATACATTTCATGTGGGTATTATGCTTTAAAAATCCTCTATTTTATAAAAACCAGTCTCCTCCACCCTGTTCCATGACATTAACTTCCTGAAGAAAATAAATTGATGAGAAATAAGCTGTTAGTCTGCACCCTCTTCCTTAGTGGAGGTGCAGTGTTATGTGGTACTGGATTGGTTTATAAGCACCATTTAATTCAAAGTCCCTTCTCCAATAACCCTGTTCTCAGTAGGAAACAGAACAGAAAAAAACTGACATCTTTGGTGCAGACAACTGTAACTCAAAGCAATAAGCTTCTGTCCCCAGACTTGGGGTCAAATCCATCAGGGAGGGAGGCAGACTGGGGTCTGGGGTCGTAATTGGTAACTGCACAAGGAGACAGAAAGAAAATGTGTTCCTTGGTGAATGGGGGAAATTTAACGGCGAACATTAAATTTGCACTACCAAAGGAGTCTCTATTTTATTAACTAAAAGCTTAGATTTTCTTCGGTCCTAGGGGAATTCTTAAAAACATCCAGCTACCTTTTTCCATTACAAAAGCTATAATTTTTAATATGCTTCTTGAGGATATCTTAGCTAAAGATTATTTTTAAAAATATTTTATTGAATCCAATTAAGCTAATATTTGGAGGAGGACTTTAAACTTTGATCAAATACTTTGAAATAAAGAAACCCATTATATAGGATCTTCATTATGTTATCTTGTGGCAAAGCTATTTGTAGTACAGTGCCTACTGCCTATATTCCAACCGTTGTTATCATTTGAGCATTTGAATCTTTAATGCTAGCTATATATAGGCTGTTTATGTCCTTCTTATTCTTCTGGCTGCAATTTATGTTATGTTTTTCTTTTTTCTTTTTTTTTTTTTAACAGCTGAGCATCCAGAATTGTGGTTAACTGAAAGAGGGAAGAATGATATTTGAATTCAATAATGTCTTTAAGCACTTATTGAAACAAAGCTATGCATAAACAGCCACAAATATTGTTCTTGTTTATTATCTTCATTTAAAAAGTAATACAAATACATCATATAAAATGAAAATTATAGGAGCAGAAAAAGACAATCAATAATCTGATTATCTAAAGCCATTGCTGTTAAATGGTAACATATTTCCTTCTCTCTTTTATGGATCTTCGGTGTGTACATTAAAAACGGCCAGTGTTACATGTGTGGATGTGTTACGGGAAAGCTCCCCATGCCAGACACTGTGGTCAGCGTTTGACAGACATTTGTGCTGTGTACCTACATTTCAGGGTCCCCTTTTGTTCATACGTGTGGTGTGATGACACTTCCATGTCCCATGAGGCCTTGCATAGCCAGGAGACATTTCAGACAGAGACTTCAAGCCTCTCTGCCACGGCAGTGGAGACGTTCTTGATGACAGATATCAGTTTAGGTGTGGACTGGAGATGCGTGGATCACAGCTCTCAGCCGCCCCTCAGGGGCTTGAAGTGTAAGAAACCAACAGTTTGAAGCCACTGGGAATTTGGAGCTGTTTCTTAGTGGGATACCCTGGATACCAAAGTCTTTGCATGTATTAGGTAAACTTAATCATCAGAGTGACCCTAAAGGGTAGATAGTGCCACCCTCATTTAAGAGATGAGGCATTTGAGACTCAGAGAAGTTAAACGACCTGTTATATGTCACCATGTAAGCAATAGTGGGGCCAGAATTATACCCAGGTCTCTACAATAGCTTCCCCTCTCAATATATTTATGGCAGAATATTTATCTTCATTTTGTTCAAAACTCCATAGCTATATTTTAATGGGCTTCATAATACCATACCATACCAATGTTCCATGATCTGTTCAGGGATTTCCTGATTATTGGACAGTGACATTTTCGAGTGTTTTGCCATTACAGTAAGGGTATAGCAAACAGTTTGTACAATCACTTGCCTGATTTCCCTCCTGGGTGGTAGGCTCTGAGGGAGGCCCAGGTTTCAAGAGCCAAGCGGTACAGATGGGAATGGTGTAGAGGAGACTGGGCATGGAGTCAGGAGACTGCTTCTGTGAGTCAAGAGCCGAATGGGCTGCCCAAGCAAGCAGGGTAACAATCAGATGAAAGGCAATGGAGCTACAAAAGGGGGAGACAGAAGAGCAGGCACCTAAAGACAGAGAAGAATGCGTGAGTCTGGGAGACATTCCCTAGGGTGCTGGGATATAGAGGCAGGACACTTTAGTAAGGGTAGCTATCAGCATTTATTTAGTGCTTACTGTGTGCTAGGTGTTGTTCTAAAAGCACTGCATAAACTGCTCACTTATACAGTCTTCATCCACTTGACAGGTGAGGAATCAAGGAAGTTGAGAAACTTCTTTTAAAGTTATGAAAGGATCTGGTGGGGCAATTGGTGTGTAGCTCAGTAGTACAGTGTGTGTTTAGCATGCACAAGGCTCTGGGTTCAATTCCAGCAGCAGCAGTAGCAGGAACAACAACAACAACGAATTCCTGGGATTTGAATACCAAACTTGAATATCAAACTTTCCCTTTCGAAGCCACCATGCTAAAATTTGGCCCTCCATGCCTTCTGCTTTCACATCTGGAAATTTAGTCACCCATGGATCAAAGTTTTGTTTTCAAAGTTGCATCTGTATTGAACATGTACAGATTTTTTTCTTGTCATTACTCGCCAAATAATAAAGAAAAATAACTATTCATACAACATTTATATGGTATTAATGGTCTTAGATATATTAAGTAATATAGAGATGATTTAAAGTATGCATCAGGAAGGTACTCAGAGGTTAGATGCAAAGAGGTTAGATACTGCATCATCTTATGTAGAGGACTTGGTAGCTGTATGGTAACATCCATCCACCATCACAGTATCACAGAAGAGTTTCAGTACCCTAGAAATCCCCTGTGCGCCTATTCAACCCTCCTTCCTCCAGCTCCTGGCAATCACTGACCTTGTTATTGTCTGCATAGCTTTGCCTTTTCCAAAAATGTCACATAGTCAGAATCAGTAGCATGGTGCATAGCCCCAAGCATCCAAGTTTTATTGCTAGTCTTGTCCTTATTACTTACTTCCCCTGATGGCTTGCCCTATTCTCTCTTCTGGTGCTGACTCCTTGCCACTTGCAGTCTTTTATGTTCTGCATTCTGCAGATGGCTGCTTGCTGTGCCTACTAGTAGTGTGATCCAGTACTGGGCTGGTGCCCACCCGGTTCAGCACAGGGAATTGGTTGTGCAATTATCAATATTTATTAGCCACTGCTTGCAGCCTGTCTAGAGAGTGTGGATTTACTTAAAATTGGGATTGAAGGTGATCCAATGGGTGGTGATTCCTGAGAATTTAAGCCTCCAAATTGGTTTGTTATTTCAGCAATATATTCTGTCACGGGTTCTGGACATTACACCAACTGAAAGGAACAAGGCTGATATTCAGCAGACTTCTGGGCAGTCTCAAATTATGCATCTTGTTTTGCCAAGTTCATCTCTAACACTAACATTTAACTACTTTTCATAATGAAAATAATAAGCCATTAGTTATGGTAAGAATCTATTGTAAGTAATTGCAAAGTGGAGTTCTATGACATATACTTCCTTTGAAATAGGTTAAGAACATCAGAAGATACATGTTTTTCTCTGCTTTGATGAATTTTTTTGTTTAAAGTTTTCCATGATGTCAGATGAGGATATAAAGGGTTATTACTACCATGAGTCAATCACTGTGAAAAGATACTGGAAAATAAGTGAAAGATAACACGTGAGTTACTGAAACAAATTTAAAACGATGTGATCCAGCCAGAGGGTCCTTTGCAACAATGAATGCCGGGCTGTTTGAACTTTCAGTCTCCAAAACTGTGAGCTAAAAAAGCCTTTTTTTTCTTTAGAAGTCCTCAGTCTCAGGCATTTCATTATGGTAGCAAAAATACATAATTCAAGGAATCACTTGTGACAAATGGGGGCATTAAAGGCTGTAGTTGGACACATAGGTCAAAATAAATATAAGCAATCTTAAATGCTGAGGATCCCTCAAATGGCTCATAAAGTAAGTATGCATAGTTTAAAGCCTTCAATAGGAATAGAGTAGTACACAGTGTATGTATTGTTATACTGTATAATGTAAAAAATGTATAAAGTAATTTTATATCATAAATTGTATTACTTAAATTATTTTTCTTTCTCTTAAAAATGCCAAGTGTATTGATACATTTATATAAGAATGATATTCACTATTAGCTTGAGATAATTATTTTGTATAATACTACTTCTATGCTTCTTTATTTAAAATCTGCGTAAGTACAGATGCTTAATATTATTTAATACCTTTTTTGACCTTTAATGAGACCACCATATGGATTTTCTCTTTGTGTTATTGATGAGATTTGTGGCAGTAGATTTCCTAATACTAAGTCAGCCTTGTCTTCAGAGGAATCCTCCTTGATTATATAGTTTGTTATTTTGTATATAGCTGCTGAATTTTATCATGTTTTCTGTACTCTTCTTTCTAGGGCTATCATGTTTGAGAATTGGATAAGCAGAGTATGTTAGCTTCAAAAAATAAATTAGAAAAATTTTCATCCTTTGCTAGGCTCTGGAGCAGTATATATCACACAAGAATAATTTGTTCTGTGACATTTGGAAGAACATATTTGAGTGTAACTTTAGTAGCATTCTATAAATGTCGATATACATACACATATACACATTTAACTACTTTTCATAATGAAAATAATACACCATTAGTCATAGCAAGAATCTATTCTAGACCAGTGTTGAAAAGGAATCCTATAACATATACTTCCTTTGAAATAGGTGAAGAACACCAGAAGATACACCTTCTTCTCTGCTTTGGTGGGATGTTTTGTTTAAAGTTTTCTATTGTATCAGGTAGGGATATAAAGGGTCACTACTACTGAGTCGAGCCACTGTGGAAAGATTATATATCTACCATCATCTATCTATATTTATCTTTGGCATTATAATCTAAATAGTCTGTAATGGTGATATTGATTTCTTTGAGCCCAGAATTATTTAGAACATTGTGCAATAGCCTGAGAATATTTTTGTTCTTTGTGTGATTTTTTTACTATTAAATTTAATTTTATTGCATTACAGTCAAGAAATCTGTGGTCTGTATAGTTTCTACCTCTCTCTATTTATGTTGGTTTTTATTATGCCCTATATCATGAAAACTAGAAATGAGGCCAATAATTTTTGCATACTTGTAAAAGAAGGTATTTATATATTTAAATGTTATTATATGTAATAATATGTAAGATCTAATTGGTTTTATTAAGAATATTGTCGAAAACATTGGTATTTTGCATGTTGATCTGCTATAGACTGAGGATGTAGATTGGACATATTCTCATTACTATTTTAGTTCTATTGGTTTCTATTTATATTTCTAGCATGATTTAATCTATGCATTTTCAAATAATGTAATTTGGCAGAGAAAAGTTTGTGAGTAATATATTTTAATTTCAGAAAATAAATTTTGCCAATATAAAATTATTTTTCTTATATAATATTTTTGTGCTTCTTTCCTTTTATTTCCATTATTTGTATTTTTCATTTGTGATTGTATTTTTGCCAATTAAAATATTTTGACTTTCTGGTATATCTTTGGTATCTGTTTTTAATAAATGGCATATAATTGGCATTTGTTTTTTATTTGGGAAATAATTTGATATCTTTTATTATTTGATAGAAGAGAATTTACTTGTTTACAATTGTTGTAATTATTCTTCTGTTTGAGCTGACAATTGTCATTACAGGGTATGGCTACCAGTATTATTGCTTTTATATGTTTTTTTTCCCTGAATTTTTCTATACAAAATAGTTATTTTTCATTTCTTTGGTAATGTTTTAGAAGCTATATGTAACATTTAATTCTACTATTGGCTACCTGTGTATTGCTTAAGATTCATATTTGAATCTATGTTTTTCCCTAAACTCAAAAGAAACTTGAAATAGTATTAATTGACTTACCAACACATAAACCATGAGATAAAACATTTTCATATTTTTTTCTCCATTCTAAACTATCAATTTTAATTCATATTGTTTCTGTAGCTTTCTTTTTCTTCTTTTTGTACCGGGGATTGAACTCGGGACCTTGTGCTTGCGAGGCGGGCGCTGGAACCACTGTGCTAAATCCCCAGCCCCTTATTGTACATTTCAATACAACTTTATTTCCATTTATGAATTTAATGGGTCCAGTGTCTGCAGCATAGTCCTATGTACAGTTTGTAGAGTGGTACAGTGTGCGGATGATATACTCTCTGCCCCCTTGTAGGCCTGAAGATGTCTTTCTGCCATCGTTGTGAACACTTCAGTGGCGTGCTGAGGCCTGGAGCCCCCAAACTCTGGGAAAACAGAGCTGAACATTGCAAGGAAGTCTGAGGTCAGGCTAATTTTCATTCCTTTTAAGGTGATTCTTTTAACCATCTGGATGCTTTTTGGTTATTTTATCTGTCTTTAAATTTTAAAAAATGACTGCCATTTCCTTGACCTTGACCTTGTAGACTGAAGGCCCCTTTTCACCTTGAGACTGAGGTCTTATTTTTTGTTTAGAATCTTTCTCTTCTGTCGTTTAAAAAATACTGTTCTGTTCTTTACTCCTGGGACTACTATTAAATATATTTTGTTTATCCTTGTTCTCATGTCTAATATCTTATAGTTATTCTTCCTGGGTTTTTTCCTGTGCTCTTAGTGAATATCTCAAGCTTGTCTCCTACTTCATCGATAAGATCTTCTGGAGTACCTACTCAGTATTGATATCACGTTGAACCTCTAAATTCTGAAATTGTAGTTTCATCTCAATTTTCTTTCCTGGTCTCAAAGAGTTTACTTTTAATGAATACCTGCTCTAAACTCATACCCCCAGTGTCTCTTTAGGACTGACGAGAAAAAGATGACACTATTTCCATAAAATGTTTTGCTTCTGAGAACTGTGGATTTCAGAAGATAACACTTGTTTCTCCTGATAAGAAATGTAGTGGTTTCTGTTTATTTTCCTCAAAGGAGAAAGGTCAGGTTTGCCCTGGGTCGTCGGCTTGGAGGGTTAGGATTTGATGGGGTTTGTGTGTATGCTTTGTTTAAACAATGTAGGGCTCTGCTCTCTTTTTGGATCTTTCAGTGTAGTTGGAGGGAGACAGGACAGCTCTGCTTTTCTGCAGCTTACTTCACCTCGCATGCTGATGCCCGGCTTCTAGCCCTGTGTTAAGACAAAGGCAGGTCACTGTACAGCATCCAGAAGCTGGAGATGGGCCCGTCAAGCATCTTAGCAGGGAGCAAGCCCCAGCGAGGCAGCTCCCCTGGGGCTCATCCCAACATGTCCTTTCTGTGTAGCTGCTCTGGAGAACCATCCACAGGTGCCAACAGAATGAAAATTTCTCGCTGTCTGTGCCGGCTCCCTCCACACTGCCCCGTGGCCCCTCATGTTCTCATCCTTCCTCCTCTTCGTGATGGAACTTTAAAGCAATTTTGCTGGGTTCTCTTCCACTTACTTTCTGGGCAGACAGCACAGTCATAGTTATTTTTTCTGCAGTACTGTCTCACTGCAATAAGTGATGTCACCAGTGCTTCAATGCTTCAGCAGTAAAAACAGACAATCCCGGCTTATGATGCTTCAACTCATGATTTTCCACCTTTACGACGGTGCAAAAGTGTACCCCTGCAATTGTTCTGTTTCTTCACTTTTGGTATGGTATTCAGTAGGGCACATGAGATACTCAACACTTTATTATGAAATGGGCTTTGTGTTGGATTATTCTGCCCAACTGTAGGCTCCTGTAAGTGTTCTGAGCTTGTTTACAGTAGTTATGACTAAGCTATGACGATCAGCAAGCCAGGCATATCAAATATGGTCTTAACTTAATGATATTTCAGTTTACAGTAGGTTTATTATAAGTCAAGGAACATCTGTATATGACTTGTGCTTGTGTATGTATGTATTTCTATATGTATAACCTTTCCTTGAAGTGCAGCACTGGATATTGATTTTTTTCTTCATTTCATAATCTTTACAGTCATTTCATAGGAATTGGGGAGATGCAATTTGATGTTTGTACACACACCATCTCTTTGGCTGGCCTTCATATTGCTTTTGAATGCTTTTTGTGAGTCTCATGCATAACTCTCAATAGACAGCAGAGAGCTGACTGTACATTTTCTTGTATTTTCCAAAGCCAAACCAGTGCTTTGTACATCATTTGCATTTTACAAACACTCAATAAATTGAATTACAATGCAGTCTTCCCCATTTTCCTACCCCCCAAGTCCAAGCTTTAAATATCAGTATTTTTGCTTGCAGGCATTCTTGCAAAATAAAAATTAAATCTCTCTTCTTTTTTCAGTTTCAGAAATAAAAAGGTAATGATAGAGCACTAGATAAGAGAAATTTTCAGCAATTCATTTAATAAAATAATTGGGTTAATATGCCTGAGTCTGCAGCCTTACAAGTGAAATCCATGCTTCGTTGCTTTCATACTGGGTAAATTACCCAGGGAAGCAGAGAGACTGAAAATGAGAATAACAGCCTGTCTTTCCCTGGCTGCTCCTGCCCCCACCTTTATATTCTGCTTGTGTCTAAAGAATAAGACAACAGGAAAGTACTGTTTAAATCTCTCCTGAAATGTTCACATAGACATGGATCTGAGCTCTGGTATAAAAGTCAGGACTAAGCCACCGAATTAGTGGAACAATTCATCTGTGAAGGCTTTGTCTGAGAATGCTGCCCAAGTAAAGATGGTGTGCCCTAGGAAAGGCATCATTTGCTGCTTGCTTTCCAGTTTCCTTCTCCGTTTCCCTCCTAGTGACTGATACACACACCTGGTCACATAGATGAGCAGTGGAGTCGCTTTATCAAGAGAGTGTGCAGTGGGAGAGTCAGCCTGGCTATCATGCAGCCATGGTTCCTGGACTGAGGGGCCTCAACAGTGGACGTTCACCTCTCAGTTCTGGAGGCTGGAAATCCTCAAGGTCACAGTGGGATTGGGTTTCTGGTGAGGACTCTGACTCTTCATGGCTTGCAGACATTGCTTTCTCTCTATGTCCTCTGTGGCAGGGACAGGGTGAGAGTATGTGCCTCTTCTTATAAAGACATCAATCTTGTCATTGGATCAGGGCCTCTTGACTACCTACCTCCTCCTCGGCTCCATTTCTAAATATAGCCAGGCTGGGATTTGGGCTTCAACATGTGAATTTTAGAGAGACGCTTTAGCCCATAGCAAGCAGACTGGGGGATGTGCCTGCATGTGGAGAGATTGGGAACAGGCATCAGAAAGCTCCTTTGCTTCCCGAGTTGCTGTGTGAATTCAATGGGTTACTTCAAATCCTGAGTCTTAGTGATTCCATTCAAAGGACACCCGATTTTCCACCACACCAGGATATTTACCTCCTCTTTTCTTACTTTATTTTTTTCATAGCACATTATCACTCTCTGACATGGATAAATGATTTGCAAATGTTTTTCTCTCATTATGTGGGTTGAGGAGTTTTGAATATTAAAAATGCCGAGGGCTTCTAAATATAATGTATTTGTTTGTTTTGTGTTTTGTCACTTCTACTCATAACACTCCTACATATAAACCAAGAAAAATGAATGCCTGTGTTTACACAGAAACTTGTACAAGGGTGGTTCATCAAAGTGTTATTTGTAATAAACAAAAAGATGTAAATAACCCAAATGTCCCTCGATGGATAAAAATAAAATGGACTCAGCCATAAAAGAATAGAGTGCTGATATAGGCTATAACATGGATGATTATGCTAAGGAAAGTGTGCTTAATGAAAGAAGTCAGGGCCGGGGATTTAGCTCAGTGGTGCCGCCACCTGCCTTGCAAGTGCAAGGACCCGAGTTCGATTACTGGTATGAAAAAAAAACGTCAGCCACAGGGCTTACTTGTTACATGAGTCCATTTATATGGAATATCTAGAATAGCAACTCTGGGGAGTCAAAAACTAACTTAGTGGTTGCTTAGGGGTGAAGGATGGGATGATAGAGAAATTGGTGAGTGGTGGCCAAAGGGTGGTGAATTTTTGAGGTTATAACAATCTTCTAAAATTGTGGTGATGATCGTATGACTGTGAAAAATACTAAAAACCATGAATTGGATTTTTAAAAGGGGGAATTACATACTCTATGAATTATATCTCAATAAAAGTTTTTTTGAAAAACTCTCCTGAGGTGATTCTAATATTCAGTTAGAACTGACAATTTCTGCCCTTGATCTGTTCTAACTCAGTCCAGGCTGGGGGAGCAGGGGTGGTGGTGAGGTGTTCACAGAGACGTGCTTAGCTTTAAACATATCCTTGAGAAATCAGGTCAGTTTGGGCATGAAACAGTCCTAATCGGATGTGATGGAGGACATGGTTCTGCCTTCCTTACAGAATCAAGGAAGCTTTGGTAGGAGCAGGAGGAGAAGCCTCCAGGGGCACAGGATCCCCTCAGACTTATGGAGAAAAAGGCTGAGCAGCTCTGGTCCTCACTTACAGCTCATGAAGCATGGACTGAAACAGGAAGAGCCTGGCTTTCTTGTGAATAGTCCATGCTAGACCACCATTCCCATCTCAGCTGAGCTGCCGACCTGCCAGTGATGGGTGGACACGTCCCTCACAGAAGGGCACAGTGGGAAGAAATGGGCACCATGGACCAATTCATTGGTTTAATTGAATTTAATAATGTTGAATCAATGAGCAAAAGTCCATCTGTTGAATGAGAAAATTAGAGTCACAGAGTTTTAAAAAAGGAAAATTCATCAAAGATCATCAAATGCAACTTTTATTTTTCTAATGATTAACCAGTGGCACAAAAAGAACAGCTCACCACCCCAGCACATCACAGTCATTTAAGAAGCTGCCTAAGAGCCTCCTTCCTTCTTCAGATGGTAATTGCAACATCTATATTGTTGTATGTCTGGATTTTCCAGAAAAATAGAACCAACAGGATGGAAGTGTGTGTGTGTGTGTGTGTGTGTGCGCGCGCGTGCGTACAGATGCATGCACAGCTGCATAGTCATCCCCAGGCATCCATGGATAATTGGTTCTAGTACTTTCCCAAGGATAACAACATCCACGGTTGCTCAAATCTCTTCTATTAAAATGGTGTCATGTTTCCATTTGATCTGTGGACCTTCTCCTATGCACTTTCAATCTAGATGACTTACAATACCTAGTTCAATGTGAATACTATGTAAATAGTTGCTACCCTGTATTGTTTAGGGAATAATGACACAATGTCTGCAATTGTTCTATATAGATACAATATTTTCCCTGAATATTTTTGACCTACAATGTTGAATGGATATAGAACATAACTTATTATAAAAAGTTGGTTTCCTAGTTACAAGGCTTAAGGTCTTAAGATCCGCAGTAATCTAGCAGGAGATTCAGGAGAGCGTACAGTGTCGTTCCAGTCTGAGTTCAAAGCCACAACATCAGAAGTAATTGTGTAAGTTGCAGGTTCATTTTGGGTTCGAAGGCAGGACAAGACTAATATCCCAACTTAAAAATAAGCAGGAGGAGGCTTCTTACTCATCCTTTTTGTTCTATTTAGATCTTCAACTGATTATATGAGGCCCATTCACATTAATGTTTTACTCAGTCTACTGATACAACTGTTAATCTCTCTCAGAAATATCCTTACAGCACTCTCAGAATGCTATTTGACCAAATTTCTGGGCATCCCATGACTCAGTCAAGTGAGCACACAAAATCAAGCATTGCAATTACCTTTAGGTTCCAATGGACCTGCCCTCACACAATAAGCACAATGTTAGTTTCATATGCTGTTGGGTTTGGTGTCTCATCATTGGGTACCTAGGTGCATTCACTTTGGCATCTCAGAGTAATGGTCCTGTAGGGTTAGAGAATTGCATAAAGGCCCACTTGGGCATGGTGGTACTGGAGGTGGAGTGGAGGCTTAGAGAAGAGCAAGACCAACTTGGTACGGAGCAACTGGGGGAGGTTTCAGGCCAGGGATCTGAACTGAATGGTACCTTGCAAAAAGATCATGTTTTTCCCATGGACAGGTGAGAGAAGGTGATCTAAATTAGAAAGCAGCATGAAAAAAGACACATGGGTGGAGTGGCCAATGGAAAACAGTCTGATTGAAACAGAGAGCATGCTGGGAAACAGGAAGAACCCAGATGGATGGATAGGGGATCTCAGAAGCTGAAGTGAAGAACTGAGATTTTAAGCAATGATAATAGGCAGTTGCCTTCTTGAGTCAGGCATTCATCTGAGGATAAGGACATTCTGGAAAGAGTCGTACATTCTTTCTATTCAATTTTTAGAGATGAATGGCCACTGCATTAGTCTCCAACAGCTCCTTATAATCATTCATCTGAACAATCATAATTAAATTATTTCACTTAAACTATAGTAATGCAAATGAGTTACATAATAAAATTTTGACTTCATTCTGTACTTTATGGGCTGAGAAAATTGAAAAACTCTTTAAATGTATGACATTTAATGAAATTTAATTTTAAGAGTTTAATATATTAAACTCTTCCAATGTATGTTCTCAATTTTACATATGGAAAAAGAGAGAGGAGTCTCACAGTAGAATGTATCAGTGTAGACATTCTATTCTTAAGAATTGTAAGAATGATCATTTTTAAATTCACCTTTTATATTCTTCTCTTAATAATGTTATCATCAGTCTTGGAATAGACTTGTACTCTTGGAATATTTCACTTATTTTTTATTTATAGCCCAACTTTGCAAGGAAAATGTTCTCTTAATAATTAAAAAACTTCAGTGTGCTACTAGTTTACATTTTACTAACATTGCTTCTCCCCAGTGCATGGTTAAAAGCAGAGACATTTCATTGTCGCAGCAGAATAGTTGCCATTTTCCAATTCAGCTCCCTGAGCCAAGGAGAAAAATGTAAAAATTATAACCAGCAGTTCTCAGATCTTACATACAGAGGGAACATTTCTAGGACAAATTTTCAGATAGCCAGGTTGTTCCTCAAACCATTTTAATGATATTCCTAGCTATAAAAAACCAAATAAGCCACATTTACAAAATCATATTTGTAATTCCTTTAGAGAGAATAGATAATTTTATATGATGTTTGAAGATAAATTTGAGTATGAATATCCATATGATATATAAAAACCTGTGAGACAGGGGCAAATGTTTTGCAGTTTCCCACAAATTTCACTATACACCTTTAAAAAAAACTTCTTTTAACTTGCAGTTGATACAGATGTAGAAATATCCACCTGAGGCCTGAGAAATGTGCAAAACAGTTGAGAGAAAGGTATGCAACTGGATTTAAACAATTTAAAATTGCTCATATAAATGTTAAGAAAGATAAGAACATAGAGGTAATCCATGGAATTGATAACATTCAGGGGACTTCAGACATGCCCAGATAGTGTCTACATAGTAATGGGAAATGAAATTCAAGGAAAACAAGTTGAAAAATGAGTAGGAATTTCCAGAACGTTAGATGGAGGAAAACATAACACACTGGGGACTTTGAGACCAAGGAAGAATTTTCACATAAGGTATTGGAGTTATGAGCAAGCACTTAGATACTACTGAGTTGCTGTATGGAGAAAGGACGTTGGGTGGAGAGGAGAAGGGTTCATTGCAAATGAGAACCTGGGCCATGGATTTAGCTCAGTGGCACTATGCCTACCCTGCAAGTGCAAGGTCCTGAGTTTGATCCCTGGTACTGAAAAAAAAAAAAAAAAAGAGAGTGAGATCCTTCAGAAGGGTGATGAAAAGCAACCCAAAAGGAATGGTGTTTTATAGGAAAGGGGACATACATTTGTAACTAGAGGGGACACAAGTGATGGGTATAGATGTCTTTGATTATAAATTTGAGGATGAAAAGATTTTTTTCACTTTTATCAGTGAAGTGTGACACAAGATCATCAGAAATCATCTGAATATTGAATGACTCCCAACAGGCCATATGTTAAAGGTTTTGTCCCTAGCTTGGTTGTATGTGTCACTTTCCCATCACTGGAACAAAATATACAACCACAATATAAAAGAGGCAAAATTTAATTTGGCTCCTGCTTTTGGAGGTCTAGGTTGGTGGGTGGCTGGCTACAAGGCAGAAATTGCATGATAGAAGGGCATGGTGGAAGAAGGCTGCTAACCTTATGGCAGCATGAAGCAGAGAGGAAGAGATAAAGAGAGAGGTGAGGGGAGAGAGGAGAGAAGAGAGAAGGGAGAGAGAAGCCAGGGACAAGAATACATCCTTCCAGGTCGCACTCATGGTGACCTGCCCCCTTTTGACCATGTCCCACCCCTGAACATATGAGACTTTTGGAGGACATTTTAGATCTAAATCATAACATTCCACTCCTGTCTGACAAAAGGCTCATGCTCATCTCATTATACAAAATGTATTTAGCTCATCTCTAAGAGTTTCCAAGTCTTAACAGTTTCAGCATTGCTGAAAAGTCCAAAGTCTCCTCTGAGACTCAAGGCAAACTCTTAGATGTAAGCTTACATGGAAATCAAAAAGAAAGTTGAGATATTTCCAACATACAATGGCACAGAATAAACATTTTCATTCCAAAAGGGAGGAATAAGGGACTAGAAAGAAATTGGAACTAGGGCTGGGGATTTATCTCAGTGGTTCCACTGCCTGCCTCACAAGTGCAAAGTCCCAAGTTTGATCCCTGGTACAAAAAAAAAATCCAAATAAAAACCAAACCAACAAACAAAAAGAAAAAGAAAAAGAAATTGGAACTAAGCAAGGCCAAAAACCAGCAGGGTAAACATTACATTCTATAGTTCCATGGCTAGCATTTGGGGCAGACTGTGGTGAAATGTGAACTCTAAAAGGCTTGGGCAGTTCCACCCCATGGCCTTGCTGGTTGCAGTGCACATGCTCTCTCTTTTGGGCTGTCTATAATTACAGCCTGTGGATTTTCTCACCAGATGTTCCACGTTCAAGGCTTCTTAAAATTCCTGGGGTCTCCACCACACTTTTGACTTCACAGCTTCACACCTTGCTTTTTCAGGGGATTCTGGCAGGGATCCTATCACACATTTTTGCCTGGGCTATCAGGCCTTCTTTAGAAATCTGGGCAAAAGCTTTCATGAACCCATTACTATTGCATTCGGCATGCCTCAAAAACCAGAATCATTTGGGTGACACCAAGGTCTACTGCCAGCTTGAGCAGTAAGCTCACTGCTTTGAACTATGGCTGCAGCAGCTTCTGAGTACCTGGATTCCTGCCTTCTCTAGGCAGGCCTGAATGAACAGAATGCTTTCTTCTTAAAGCACAGTCTTTCAAAGGAACTTACCCTTTTACACCCTAGATTGTGGGAAGGGTGGGAGTATGGACAATTCCTGAGTTGCCTTCAAGCCACGTTTCCTATTGTCCTGATGCAAAGTATTTGGCTTCTTTTTAATGTTAATCTTTTCAGCAACTGTGCTTTCCTGTGCTCCAATTTTATAGATGATTCCTTTTTTTTGTATATCTTTTTATTGGTACATTTTAGGTGTACAATATAATGACATTCATCATTGGAGATATCCACCTTTACATACTCTCTTGGTTCTTATTTTTTCCCCATTCCCCTGCCCTCCCTTCAACCCCTCCATCCCTTCCTATTTACAAAGACTTTGTTTCCATTTTTTTATTTTCTCATATTAATTCCAGTCCCTTCTTTCCTTTCCCCTCACCCTCCCCTCCCCTTTGCCCCTTTTCTTCCTATTTCACATTATCTATTATACCTTTTAGTCCTTATTTACACTTTCAGTTTCTCACACTA
>NW_004624758.1:21705865-21721952 GCF_000247695.1 Heterocephalus glaber
TTTTTATATTTAGATCTTTAATCCATTTTGATTTTAGATTAGTGCATGGTGAGAGATATAGGTCTAGTTTTAGTCTTTGGCAAGTTGAAACTCAATTTCTCCAGCACCAATTATTAAAGAGACTATCTTTCCTCCAGCGAGGGTGTTTGGCTCCTTTGTCAAAGATGAGGTGGATGAGTATGTCTGGAGTTGTTTCTGCATCTTCTAATCTGTTCCACTGGTCTTCAGGTCTGTTTCTTTGCCAGCACCATGCTGTTTTTAAGATGATTCCTTTCTGGATAGAAGGGAATGGGTTAATATGAGAAAATGGAAAAATAGGAACAAAATCTTTGTAAATAGGGAGGACTGGGGGTTGAAGGGAGGGCTGGGCAAGGGTGAAAAATAAGAACCAAGATGCATTATATAAAGGTACAATTCCCAATGGGGAAAAAAAAAAGATGATTCCTTTCTTATGGAACTACAAATTTTTAAAGTCACTTAGCTCTGCTTTTTGCTTCTGATTCTCACTGTAAGTCTGATTAAGAGCATCCATGCCACAGTTTGAATATTGAGCTGCCTTGAAATTTCCTCTGCCACGTCAATTAGTTCACTCTTGATCTCAGTCTCAGGCAGTCTCAGGACATGGGCAAAATGTACACAGGCTGGTCTGAGGCCAAATTGCCAATCATACCCTTGTTCCCAACTGAAATCTCCTAAGGCTGGCCTTTTCTGTCTGCATTTCTTTTGACAGACTGGTCTTCTAAGCTCTGACTAGAATCATCCATCAGGACCTGCTTATAGCATTCTGGGATTTCCCATCCCTTCTCTAAAAATTTCCAAACTTATCCCCCAAACCAATTCCAAAGGCTTCTAAACCACATGGTCAGGTCCACTCATAATAATGACCCCTGGCCTGGTAGCATTTTTCTTGAATTAGGCACTTTCTCATTGCTGTGACAAAATACCCAACACCTACAACTTCAAGAAGGGTAAGTTTGATTTGGCTCATGGAGGATTCAGTCCATGAGTGGCTGGTTCTAAGGTGAACATAGCATGATAAAGCTGTTTAATACATGATAGACACATGATAGCCAGGGAAGAGAGAGGGAGGGGGAGAGAGAGAGAGAGAAGACAGAGACACAGAGAAGAGACAGAGACACAGAGGGACAGAGACAGAGAGACAGAGAGAGGCAAAAGTGAGGGACGAGAATATATTCTTCAAAGTCATGCCCCTTCAGACAAGTCCCTACCTCCAAACACATAAAATTTGGGAGTACATTTTAGATCTAAACCATAACAGTGGTGCTATCAGGAGGTGATGGAGCCTTTAGAAGGAGGGTTCTTATAGGAAGTTCTTAGATCATCATAAGTGTGCCCTTAGACTGACTGACTGACTCTCTCTCTCTCTCTCTCTCTCTCTCTCTCTCTCTCTCTCTCCCCTTATTGACTTGGGATGTGACCACTCTAACATGCACTCTCACTAATGGCTCAAACCATTGGTGCCACATAATCTTAGACTTGAACCTTCAGAACCATGATGCAAAATAAGCCTCTTTTTACTTAATAAGTAGTTTGTGTCAGATATTTCATTATAGCTGACTAATACACTGTTACAGAACATCTTCTGTGAAATTTTTTTTTAAATCAGCATGCAACCTCTGCCTTCCTCCCTCTAGACTAGAGCTAGATTTGGGGTGGAGCCAACTTGGAAACTTCAAACAGATAATGGTATGTAAGGGGCTATAAATTGTTGAAATACAACAGGAATGAAAGAACAGCTAGCTCTGATTTCCACATCCTGTGCTTACCCACTTGGTATAGTGGGGTGAATGCTGGCTATCCAAAAGAACCTGTAAATGTGATTACTTGGAGAATAGTCTTTGCAGATAGGATTAAGGATCTTGAGATGAGGTCATTCCTGAATCAAATGACAAGTGACCTTATAAAACAAAAGAAGGGAAGAACACACAGAAAAAGGGGCCATGTGAAAATGGAGGCAGAGGAATAATTCTGCCATAAATCAAGTTCTGTTATGCCTGGACCCATCAGAGGTTGGAAGAAGCAAAGAAGGAAACTTCCCTGGAGACTTCACAGGGTGTGAGGCCCTATTGACACCTTGATTTTGGACTCCTGGCTTCCAGAACTATGACAAAATAAATTTCAGTTGTTTTAAGCTACCGTGTTTGCAGTAATTTGTTATGGCAGCCCCAGAAAACTAATATAACTGTCAAAATGTAAATAGTTCCTGCTCCCAATAAAATGAGCACTGTCCTTGAGGAAACAGAGAATATAATAAAAATAATAAATCTTGCCAGTGCTCACCTAGTTCTGTTGTGTATTCATGGTCTACATTGGCAATGTATAGGGCCAGACACCAATCCCGGACCAAGCAGTTGACAGTTGTCTGATGGCATCTGCCGAACCACCTGAAATTCTGAAATGAAATAGCGCACAGCATAGAGCTGTTTTCCAAAGAGAAAGTGGCTCATTTTCTTATCTAAAATTCAAAAGTACTAATATCTTGTTTGAGAAGTTTGTTTTTCAGAAAGCTGAAAAAGCTGGACAGAAGGATTATGAAAGAAAAGGAAATGTGTTGACATTTTTTTTTTTAAAAGAAAAGTAAAATAGCACATGATTTTGTTCTTTGTACTCTTGATTTAGGCAAATATTCCTTACCCAGGTGTTGATTGCTATCCTACTTTTACGTAGAAATTAAAACAATAATATTTCAGTTCTTGGTGTTTCAGTTTAATTAATATCAAGCTACAAGATTGAAATGAATTGAATTAGAGTATTTCTCTTTTCCATGGGAAAGTGAGAAACAGGGATTTCACTGCAGCTGCTGGCATTAATCATGAGGCTCCTGCCCCTTGGTCTGGTGTCCTTAATCAGAGTATGCCATGAGAGCAGGGGTCCCAGTCAATCACTGCTTTCTAACTTTTACAGAAGAAACACAAGATGGCAAATGGTGTCAAAGCACCAGTTTTGGTGTTGACAACCCCAGACTGGACAATATGTCTTGAACCTGAATACAAATGGGATGTTTCAGTCCTGCCTCTGAACTTAAGAGAACTATCCCCAACTAGAGCACCAGCTAGAGTTATCCACTCAGTGGTAAGAACCAAAGGACCCAAGACCTGGCTGAAGCCATCAGAGCAGAGAGAAATGGAAACTTCTGCACTGTGGCCACTGGCAGCTGTGAAGCCCTGGTCTACAGGGCTAATAATTGAGCACAGACAGCCAGAGACAGGTAACTGAGTGGCTTCCTTAGTGGTTATTGGGAATACAGTTGTCCATTGACATCTGTAGGGGATCAGGAATAGAACACCCAGTGGATACCAAAGTACTTGGATGCTCAACTTCCTCCTATAAAATGGTGTGGTATTTGAAAAATACCTATGGGCATCCTCCAGCATACTTTAAATTATCTCTAGACTGCATTATACTTAATGCAATGCAAATTTGATGTAAATACTCGTACTATAGTGTTTATGGAATAAGGACAAGAAAAAGCCTGTACATATTTAGTTCAGTCACAATATTTTTTCTGAATACTTTCTATCTTTACTTGGCTGAATCTATGGATTGGAAACCCCTAGGTATGAAGGGTTGATTGTGTACATCCATCCCAACTCTCTTAACCCAGTGATGCAGATCAGGGCCACTGGGAGTTGGGGTGTCAATTGCCCTCCTCAACATGAAATACAGGTCAGAAAACCATCTGTTTATTTTGAGTTTCCAATAACTTTTGCTTCTCTGATCCAATATATAAAAGGGAAATTGTTCATGGGAAAAATGATAAATTTGTCTTATGGTTTAATAAACCTAAAATGACTAAACTGTATTTACAATCATTGATGTCAAACAGGCATTTGAATTCACTGTGGGAAACTTGTTGGTTGGTGTTTCCACTGCAAAAGTGAACATGTAAGAAAGTCAAAACATTTTTCCAACAATTCAGTAAAACAGATTTATTATATCTTTAGTTAAATAACTGATGTTATCTAGTTGCATGACAAACTGTGAAATAGTAAACAATTCCAGATAAATGAGTGTTAAATTTAAGGCAAGGCTTAAGTCCCCCCTTTTGAACTCAGTGAGAGAGATCTACAATTCCATTAATCACTGAGCTCAGGCCACCCCATGTTGGCCTGACCCTGCTTATTTTGGGGTGAGGCTAATAGGAAAATACCAGGAAAGAAAGTAGAGGAAAATGCAGTTTAGTGTTTATTATTCTGTGTCACTGTATAGCTAAAACACTACCCCCACCCTCAGGTCCTTTTGTGTTTCAGGGGATCAAAGTGGTAATGAAAAATGCTGATTGAATATCTGAGATAATTATTCTTTCTCATCCTCTATACTTACACTATGTGACACATTTATCAGTTCTCTACAAGTATTAATGTCCAATTACGTTATTAAAGTCTATCCATAAAAGAGGAATTATTTTTGAGTAAATTTCTAAACCAGTCACTTACTGAATTTCATAAAATTACTCCCTTAAAGCTGGAAAGCACCACAGGTCACTCTTCTTACATTTAGAATAGGCCACAGAAGAGAGATCGGTAAGAACAAAAGGAAATTAGAACTTAGAGGAAGTCACTTTGGTTGTGCAGCAAGTCAACCCATGTTTCCAGCTCCTTTTCTTTACTGTTGGCTCATTTTACCATTAGCTCATTTTGGAGTACATTTCAAGGACATATTTCCTAGTTTCTTCAGGAGAGTATGAATGGAAAAATCTGTTATTCTCACTGAAACAATGACATCCCTTCCTATGAGAACAATGTCTTGTGTTTATTAATTTCTCCTTAACCTTCACAATATACCACACAAAGAAAAGTACTATTTTGATCCCACTTTGCAGAGAAAAAAAACCTGAGAGGTCACCAGAGTCAAGCTGATGTTGTCACCATCAGGCTCACCTTCCTGTCTGTCTTAACTCTCCAACAGCACTTTTGTTTATGGGATTTCCCTAGGTGTCTCTTCCCTTGCGTCTTCTTCCCATATGGGTTGTTGATAATTCTCAGACACTCTAAATGACTTGCTAAAATTTGCACAGTGAGTGGATCTGGACTTAGAATCTGATACCAAATCTTATTATCTTTAATGACATCACACTACTAGATATAGCCGAAGTTTTCAACTTAGGAGAAATTGGCTCTGAAACAAAATAGCTGGCACTATTTCACTTCTTTTAGAAATAAATTCCAGATGGATTTAAGAATTAAATTTTGCAAATGAAACCATAAAAGTACTGGAAGGAAATTTTGGTGAATATTTATGTAATCTGGGGGTGACAAAGGCCATTCTAAAAATGGCTGTAGAGTAGGAAAAATGGATACACTAGATTTTACAAAAATAAGAAGTCAGTATATACAAACAGTATAAATAAAAAGGAAAGACAAGAAAGTCAGTGCAGGAAAGCAATTTTCTTTATTGATTCACTCTTTATTCATTCCAAAAATGTTGGTGCTGAGGTAAAATGGAGGTTTAAAAAAAAGAGACTATGTCCTTCCTTGTCTTCATGGGGCTTACGACCCAGAGGAGTCTGACATTGATGCTGTTGTAATTACATGAAGAAAGGGAGGTGGTGTTATGAGAACAGGTATCAGATGAGACTCATGTAGGGTGGATGCCATGAAAAACTACACAGTAATGCTTGGGCAGAGATCAGAAGGATGAGTCCAAGTTAACCAGGGAATGGCAGCCCAACCAGAGCAGAGCAGCATCTTCTTTGGTGGGAAAGAAAGAGAGCATGGTCCACTTGAAGAACAGAGGGAAGGCCACCGTAACCCAAAGCTGGAGAGTAAGAGTGGTATGGAGTGAGGGGTGGAGAGTAGGTGACATTTATCAATATGGGGATCCTGGAACGTGAACATGGTTGGATATGTGGAAGATCAAGTATTTGACCTTGGACACTGCTACTGCTTGTATCTGGATGTTCCCCCCAAACCTCTGCAGGTATAGGTGGGGCTTTTTGGAGGTGGCTGGATCTAGAGTGTGTGGTGATGGGGTTAAGGGTGTGATCTTAGGATTAATGGTGTGATGCTAGGATTAAGGATGCCCCACTCTCTGTGTGAGTGCTACCTGCCCTAGGGTGGGTAGCCTGGATGGAATATATGGCACAGAAACAGGGCTGCTGCTGTCGCTTGCTTCCCCCTCTTTCCTTGCTGCTTACTGTTTGTTGCCTTCCACCTGCCTTGAACTGTTTCTCCTCTGCGATGCCCCCCTGCCACACCACCCTGCCTTGGAGCCAGCTGATTTGGACTGAAACCTCTACAAGCTGTGAACTATAATAGACTTTTCCTCCTTTAACTGAAGGTGTTGTGCATTTTGTCTCAGCAGTGAGAAAGTAACTAAGACAAACATACTAAGTTTGGGATATACTTCAACAGTCAAAGTGGAGATGCCAAAATAGTATTTGCTTATAAAGGTCCAGAATATAAAGGAGAGGACTGGTCTGGTGATAAGTTGGAAGTTCTGGGCACCTATATGCAATGAAGCTATTGTCATGGATGAGCATCTGCCAGAAGGAAAGACAGAGTGAGAAGAGGACAGTGTGTAGGGCTGAGCCTTGATGAATACTGGGACTTGATTGCCAAGAAGAAGATGAGCCAACAGAGGCAATGAGAAGGTTGACCCAGTAAGAAAGCCCAAGAGAATGTGACACCATAGAAGCAAGTTGTCTTAGTCAACTTTGTGCTATATAACAGAATACCAGAAAGTGGCTAATTTATAAACAATAAAAATTAATTTTCCCCATGGTTCTGGAGGCCAAGAAATCCCAGATTGAGTGTCACATGGCAGAAGGCTGGAAGGGAAAAAGAGCAGGTACATAAGGGTGGGATTGGGGGAAGGGGGCTGAACTCATCATTTTAGCAAGAACCCACTGAAAGAATAACTAACCCATTCCATGATGATGACATTAATCCATTCACAATGGCAGAGGCATCATGATCAATCACCTCTTAAAGGTTCCACCTTTCAAGATTGCTGCATTTGGGATGAAGTTTCCAACACATAAATCTTGAGGGACACATTCAAACTATAGCACAAAGAAAGTGAGCATTTGGAAAATGAGACAGAATAGTGTCAAACCCTGTTTAAAGTTCAAACAAAGGCTGAAAACTTTTCAAAATGCTCATTGCAGATAGCAAGGACAGAGCATGCCTGGGACATCTGTGAATGGGGGAAGCAAACAAGTGATTGCAGAGAGAGAGATGTGGGATGACATCAATTTATTGTTTTAGGAGGGAAAAACTTATGGATATAGTAGTACAAATCTGAGCTTACAAATTCAGTATGTGGGATGTACAGCTTTTCTTAATTTTTCTAACACTGTACTTAATTTTTCTTAGGTCCCGTGCCACTGAGGGTAGACATTTAGGCTGTTAGTTCAGATACCCATCCTTTCCTCAGCTAGTATCTTGTTTCTAGATGAGTCCATCCAATCATCAGCTGTGTTTCCAGGATCCCTGAGCAGCAGTGGCTCCAATGCCCTGTCTGCCTGAAACACACCTCCAGATTCAATTTCTCCAGGTCCATCTATTTCTCTGGATCATCTCCCCTGTGAGGACCCAATTGCTTGCTCAGAAGGCTAAAAAACTCTCCCTTCTTGAGCCTTCTCTTCACTCTCTTCCCCCACATCGGGGTGTGGGGGAAGCCTTTTTGCAGGCTCGGGTTGATGATGGCAGAGAGGAAACCTTCTTCTCTCTCCTCTGCTTTTTAAACATTCCCTTTGGTTGCACTATGACCTGATGGATCCCAAACTGTTCCCTGTCTAATAGAGCTAAAATTTATTCAGTTCCATTCCCTATTTAGTAAGATGGATGATAAGCTCCTGAAAGGCAGAGCACAGGCTAGCAGAGCACTGGCCACCTTGTATATTGCTCTACCTTTGGTGCTCAGAAGAGTACCTGGCAATATCAAGCTCTTGATGGTTATTTGCTAAAATAGAAAAAAAGGAAGAAGAAGGAAGGAAGAAAATGAGTGAATGTGAGAAGAAAGGAAGGACAGGAGAAAGAACTGGCTGATGAAGGCAAGCCATGTCTATTGCACTGAGTACAGTTCAGCACCCAGTGTCAGTAAGACTGCATGGTCTCCACTCTGTGGTCTTCACTGTCCCTGTCTGCAGACCCAGAGATCCTTTCCATGTGGCCTCCAGGTGAGTTTTGTCTTTCACATGATGACTCTCGGTGGGGTGAGTGGCCCTTCCTGCTATCCAGCCTCTTATTTCATGCAGAAATCTATTAATGTTTTTGGCACTAGGATGCTACATTTCTCTACTTCCCAGTACCACTACAGACTACCTGTGAGGCAGTCCTGGTGTTAATCCATTTGGTAGATTGGAAGGAGAAGTAAGTAAATGTATAGCTTTATCTGGAGCCAAATTCTGTGTAGTTGGAGCAAATGCTCATTCACCAGAGATCTTGGCAGGGTAGGGTGCCTGTAGTCAGGACAGGCAGCGTCTCTTTGGAAGGTTGAGACCATTCTGCTCTAACCCCAAATTATTCCATTAAGCCAGGGACAAGTTGGCTTGGGAAAGACTCTGACAAATAGTATTTTCACTAGGGAATATTTGGGCCTTATTTGCTTTCCTGCCAGAAAGTGTTTTGAAGGCAGAATAGGAGGAAAGAAACAGCAAGAGGTAAAAACAGTAACTAGCAAGAAGAGGGTTTCCTCTACTTTACTTCTGTTCATGACAACTTGACCATGAGAAATGCTAGGTTCTCAGGGCCTGAGCAGGAAACGGGCTTCTTTTTGAGAACAGTGTTCAGCAGTGACCCTCTCCAAGCCATCCCTGCTGTACTACTCCTCTGAAAGGGTCCTCAAAACTGGCCGAAAGGGGCTCTTATTCTTGATCTGCTTCACACCTGCTGAAATCTCTCTCACCTCTGTGAGGATTGAAACAGTTTAAGGAGCTGTCACGAGTGGGGTTGGCTTCCCCCACAGACTTCGTCAATGCCTGGAGACATTGTTGGTTGTTTTGACTCTAACAGATGTTGTTATAGGCAGGTAGCATGTAGAAGCCAGGGATGCTCCTAAGCATCCCACATGCACAGGTCCAAGTTTTAACTGTGCCTAGGTTGAGAAATCTTTCAACAATCTCTCAGAGCAAACACAATAAAGACAGAAAGACATATAGTTGGATTGGGCTTTTTTTTTCAAGAGGAGGACTTTGATTTTATTTTTCATATATTTTACCCATAATCCTCATATATTTCAGGAGCAAAAGGGGAATTATAAGCATTACTTGATGTGACATCAAAGCAAAAACTTTCACCGTGATCCAGGGTCATGTATATTTATTAGGTTCTCTCTCTCTCTTTTTTTGTAGCCTCCACTTCAAAACCAGATTCAAAACTTCCTTAAATATCCTTGACAAAAATTCACTCTCACAGTATTGCATTACTTGGATTCTTTCCACTTAAAGTCTACTAAATTTTGTTTTTTCCTACTGTGCTTTAACTTTATAACTAATTTTTATGGGTACTTTATATCCATTCCTTCTGAAGTTTTTGTGTTGCAATAAAAATATATTGGTCTAAAATAATAGTATTTTCACTGTCATCTTTAAATTATTTCAATTTCTTTTTCTTTTTCTTTTCTTGGTTATATTTGTCTCTGAAAATAAGCTTATATGGCATGACTTAATTTTACAGATGCACATAATATTTCCCAGTACTTTCTGCGAAAGCAACTTTGAATTGTGAGGGTGTATTTTTACACACATTCGCAGCTTCTTTAGTAAAGTGACCCGGATGGTCAGGAAGTTACTCAAACTGGGGTTCTGTGACAGCAGGGGGTTTTGTGTCACCTTGATTGCTTTTGGGATCTAAAGGGGGGATGGGCGTGGCACACTTCTGGATGTTTCTGGGTGGGTAATGGAATTGTGGCCACAGAGTCTATATCTGGTTCCTTGTCCCCTCCTCTCCTCTCTTCTTGTTTCCCTGCTCTGCTTCCCAGCCACCATGAACTAAGCAGCTGTGCTCCACTATGCCCTTCCACCATGATGTTCCTGCCTTGGACACCATTGACCTCAGACTGAAAACCTTTGAAACCGTGAGCCAAATTAAACCACTCTTTTAAGTTGTGGGTAACAAGTAGTGTGTCACAGTGATGAAAGAGCTGGCTAATACTGGTCCCAAAAGGAAGAGTGAATAAATGTTTAGCTCCTTTGCTGTTGTCTCCTTTCTGAGAAGATATTTTTAAGAACACTGATTCCTTAAAAGTTAGATGTGGTTTGTTAGAAATTGCATTTGGCTATAACTGACAGGAATAAACACAGGCTTGGGATAGAATTTTATTTCTTTCACTCTAGTAAAATAGGTCTGGAGACAGGCAGTCTAAAACTGATTTGGCTTGGTGTTTCTGCAGTCATCAGACTGAAGTGCCTCGTTTGAGGTGCTTTGTCCTCACGTATGGCTTCTATCTCAAGTTCTCCCAGCATTCAGGTGGAGGACTGGACCTGCAGCTGTCACCTGCACATTCCATGTCAGAGCAAAGGAAGCAAGGGTGAGTTGGGGCACAGATGTGGCCTTACCTTTTGAGGAGCTGTCCCCGAAGGCCCCTGTGATGCCCTGGGGACATTGTACTAGTTGGAACTTATTCTCTATGAGGGAGGTTGGATGCACCCTTCTCCACTAAGCCCATTGCCATCTCAAGGTAAACTAGGACTCTGTCACCAATGAGGAAAAAAAGGCTGAAATATGGGACTTATAGCTAGTTGTCTTTGTCACACATGTTTTCAAACTTTTTTGAAGCTTAGTAATGATCTTCTTTCCCCTCAAGATCTTACTTGGGAATCCACTCATTTGCTTTACTTTCCTCTGACACTGCCTCCCCCAGGCCTGGCAAGGTGCTGGAGAAAGTCTACAGAATCCTACAAGTTCCCAAGGTTTGAGCATTGTCAACTAATACCATTTCCAAAGGCCTTATATTTTTGAATTTTAATTTTGTTGATTACTAATAATATCTAAAGGATCACATTTCTTGGTGATTATGATATGCTTTAAAAATTGTCAGGAAGGTACGAAGAATTGTTTTAATTGCATTTCGTCCATCGGAACATTCATTCCTGGGTCAATATCTCTCTTTCCCTATTGAATTCTAAAAGTAAAGATGAGTTAGTTTTGAGATGAATCCTTAGTCGAAGGTATCTTTTTATTTATTTATTTTCTGTTTTTTTTCTTAGAGTGTACGAACAAAGAGGGCTCAGAAAGTTAATTATTTTGAATGTGTTGGATTACATTTGAATCTGTTGTGTTTTCTAAGTTATTTGTAAGGCACATATTGTTCCCCCAGCAGCTCAAAAACAATTCCCCATTTTAGCCCTAACTTCAGAAGTCAGAAAGAACAAGGTGTTCAGAGCAAATACTATCTCTGTTGCTCAGCTGTGAAAGTGTGAGGAAATCAATTTTCCTAAAAAAGCCTTCACCTCTGAAATTAATAATGGTATCTTTCTTGTTGATTTTGAGAGTTAAATGAAATGATGAATCGTAAAGACTCAATACATAAATGTTAGTTTCCTTTTAGGAAGAGTGCAAGTTACTCATACCACAAGTAAGAGTAGGCTCCTTTTCAATTTTTATTTATTTATTTTTGCAATTCTAGGGATTGAACCCAGGGCCTTCATACCAGGGAAACACCCTATCATTGAGTGTACCTTAGCCCTTATTTATTTATTATTTTTTGAGACAAGATTTTGCTAGGTTGTCCAGTCTGGCCTCGACCCTGAGATACTCTGATCTCAGCCTCCTGCATAGCTGATGTTGTAGATGTGGCCACCACACTCAGCTTAGGCTTTTTCCTTGACAGTGAAGAGTCAGGAGGAGCTGCCTGTGTAGAAGAAAACAGAACCATGAAGATGACATGGTTTTGGAATGCATATCAAAGAATCATTGAGGCAGCCATTACAGAATAGAGGGCAGTATATTTAATCTCACTCTTAAATATATATAATGCCACCCTTCCATGTACACACACCACATGCACACACACACACACACACACAATATTAGTACAAAGCATGAAGCATCAACAGAAATGTGACAACAAAAGAGAATTTGTATTTTCAAGACTTTCTCTCTGGTGTGACTAAAATTTCTTGGCTTCAGAAAGTGGTATTCGTGGGATTCAGGTTTATTCTTGGCTCTTACATGGAAACACAAGCCCAGCCAATGGCCACATTATGAAGCTTTCAAGCTTGTCTTTGGCAGGCTTTGTCCTTTCAGCACCTTCTTGAACTAACTCCAGGGTGGTGGTGGTGGGGAGAGGGTGGGGGTGGAGTGGTGACCAAAAAGAAAAAAGAAAAAAGGAACTATGCATGCATGTCCTTACCAGCCTCAGGAATAGAGCAATCGGGCAGGACACACTGTCTTGAGGTGCTGAGTTTCCACTCTGAGAAACTTTCTCTGAAGAGAAAGCATCTAAATGTGTTTTCTTTATGAGACTGCACCGGAACAGTGTTCAGTGTTTCCACCCAGGCCCAGCTCAGTGGGAGGGAGTTACAGAAATAGCAAAGGTATGTCGAGAGTACGTCTGTTGAGAAAGTCATGGGACAGACTGTCAATCTCTCCATGTTTCTTTTTCCTTGTATCATGAATCTCTCCTGATTCAACACACTTCCGAGGTATTGGGTACATAACACCTGTAATCCCCAAACTTGCTAACAGTGGGTGTTCAGTCCTCCCAGAGGTCCAACCAGCTCCAGTCCCTGTGCCAGTATCAGAGCCTACAACTACTGCTCCTGCATTCCTGGTACTCAGTGCGCGGGCTGATTAACTTTATGTGTGTGACTACCTGCCTTCGCATCCCTATCTACCTTGCTGTTGCTCATAAGTCTGGCCTTGAACTTCAGAAAGTTCTGCTGGAACTTTGACACTGTGACCAAGATTAGATCCCTTTCACTGGGGCTGATTTTGTCTTTCCTTCACTCAAGCATTCTAGGTGAAGTTTATCTCAAATGCTCTCTCTTACTTGAAGCTTGTGACTTTTTATTTCCTCGCCCATCAACCATATCAAGATTTCTTTCACATTACTTTTGTTCTACCAGAAATGGGTTTGCTGGGTCTCTTTGCCCACAGTGAAATGGACAGTTGATGCTGTAGTTTGAATATCTGTATCTCTCCAAAACTCATATATTGGAATTTAAGCCCCAAAGGGATGTTATGAAGAGGTAAATGCTTTTGGGAAAGGGTGAAGTATGAAACCTCCATCTTAACGATGGAATTAGTGTTCTTATACAGGAAGCTGGAGGAAATGCCCCAGTGTTTTTGCCTTCCCATTTCTTCTGCCAACTGAGGGCACAGGGTTTGTCTTCTCTGGAAAATGCAGCAATTAGCCTCTCTATTGGAAGCAGGGCAACCCACATGATATACCAAATCTGTTGGTATCTTGGTCTTAGACTTCCAAGTCTCCAGAACCGAGAAATAATACTGTTAATCTACTGTTAATAATATCCAGTCTGTGGTATTTTGTTGGAGCAGCAGCAGGAATGGACTAAAAGTGTTGGTCATTCTTTTGAGAACCAGTGATCTGAGAAGCTGGACAGTCTAATATCAGCCCAAATGGTCTTGTGACCAATGCAGCATCACCCACAATGGAGCTCCTGAGACTTCGTTTGGACAACACAATTGTGTGGCAATAAACTGGCACAGGAGAATATCACTGGCTTGCAAAAATATCAGAGCGGGCTCATTTTAAATTCTACCTTCAGAAGATGCTAAATTCCAATTTATGTTTAGACTGTTTTTTTAAAAAATTCTTTTATTGGTACATTTTAGGTATACAATATGTTTACACTTATCATTGGGTGCTTGTACCTGTACATGATGTATCTTGGTTCTTATTTTTTTCCCCATTACCTGTGTGCCCTTCACCCCTTCCACCCTTCCCTATTTACATAGATTTTGTTTCCATTTTTTTTCTTTTCTCATAATATTTCATTTCCCTTCTTTCCTTTCCCTTTCCCTTCCCACACCCCTATACCTTTGGACCTTTTCCTATTTCAAATTATCAATTACTCATTTTAATCCTTATTTACACTTTCACTTTCTCTCACTAGAGAAACTATTCAGTATTTACAAGTGTGTGTCCTATTTATTTCACTTAAGAGTATCGCCTCAATATACATCCATTTATCTATAAATGTCTAGTTTCTTGTTCTTTATGGCTGAATAGTACTCCATTTTATAAAAAAACCACATCTTCTTTAGCCAGTTTCCAGTTGATGGACACTTGGGCTGCTTCCAAGATTTAGCTATTACAAACTGTGCCCCTATAAACATGGGTGTGCATATATCGCTGTGGTATGATTCTTTTCATTCTTTTGGGACGATACCCAGCAAGGGAATAGCTGGGTCAAATGGGACTTGATTGGTTTTTGAATCATTCTTTTTTGTTCTGTTGGACTTTCCTTGTACGTTTATCACACTATAATAATTAGAGATCCTGGATATTTAGCTCAGTGGTTCCACCAAATGCCTTGCAAGCACAAGGTCCCGAGTTTGATCTCTGGTGCCAAAAAATAAAATAAAGTAAAAAAAAATAATTAGAGAGTTAAAAAATGTGTTGTAGTATATTGTAAAAAAACCTTTCTACTATTTTCACCTTTGTTATGTGGATTTACTTGAGCTTGATTGTGTTAGAAAATGCTTCTTTTTTGATCATTTTTATATTTTTGGCATTTTTCTCTGTATGCAGAGAGAATGTCTCAAGCTTTTATCATTTATCCTATTTGATACATATTGATTTTGTTAGTCACTGTCTCTAAAGTTCTTTAAAAAGTTATCATTCAGAAGCCAAGGGATCCAAGATAGATTAAAGATATTAGAAAACAATTTAATTATTCTACAGAGATATCAAAAACCCCAGCGGGGGTGGGCGCTGACCTAAATTCCTGTGACGGTGAGTGGGGTCTGTAAGATTAAAGGCAAAAGGAACTATGCACAAACACTGCACTCTTACTGATAAAACTGCTTAACATGGAAGTACAGATGCACAATTCTGATACCACTATACGTATATGTTGGAATTGACCAATTATATACATGGATGGCACATAGGCGGAGCCATGCTTCTCATGTTGGTGAATGAGAGTTTATACATAAGCAAGGGAGAATGAAAAAAACTGATCCATGTGGTCACCAGTTAGATTTTAAACATCAGTGTGAACTCACGTTTAGCCTGGTACAGATGCCGATGGGCACACATGGACTATCGATAGCTGTGTATATATGTGGATTAGCACACTTATATTTTCTTGCTCTGTTAGCCAAGAGGGCCTAGATGCAATGGCATCACAGTAGCAATGAGCATGCAGCACACTTAGCATTCATATCTTGGCTTCTAATACGATTCTCCCCATCTAATACCATTCTCCAACAAAAGGAGTCAAGGATCTTCAGAGAAACAGTTGGCTTTTGAACTGGGGAAGGAAATATATAAGATGAGCCTGACTGGCAGGAAAAATGAAAGTGCTTTTTAAGTGATATTTTAAAAGTTGCAATAATGAGAATATGCGAAAAGGACACAGGAGTCATTAATGAAGATCTCTCAATGCCCAAAGCCAGAATAACTGGAGCAACAGTATGAAAAAAGAAATATTGGATTATAACCCAAATTATAAAATAATATCTATGAGTCCATACTAATATAAATGATTGAAATAAATGACTGGACATGTGGAAGAATGGACAAATTGCCCACGCAAAATTCCAAATAAGATATATAATGGGGAAAAAGCAACTTTGCATTGGCAGAATCTTACAAACACTACCTCAAGCAGGTAAAATCCTTCGCTCTCTGCAGTCCTAAGTCATATTGATAGTACACCTGGTAAGATATGATGAAAATAGTATTTTACTTCTGTGGTCCCTAAACTGCCTTGCTGCAGCCTAATAATTAGAAAAAAAGCAGATTTTTAAAAATACATGACCACAGATAGCCTTAATCAGGTTAAGATAAAGACCTTCTATTCCAATTTTCTGTAGGGTTTTTATCATGAATGGGTGCTGGATTTTGTCGAATGCTTTTTCTGTATCTATTGAGATGATCATATGGTTTTTGTCCTTGACTCTGTTAATATGGTGTATTACGTTTATTGATT
>NW_004624758.1:21733622-21788093 GCF_000247695.1 Heterocephalus glaber
CATCTTGGTTCTTATTTTTTTCCCATTCCTAGCCCTCCCTTCACCCCCTCCACCCTTCCCTATTTACAAAGACTTTATTTCCATTTTTTCCATTTATCATCATTTTTCCTTTCCCTTCTTGCCTTTCCCCTGCCCCTCCCACTACCCCTACCCCTTTGGACCTTTTCTTCCTATTTTGCATTATCGATTATTCATTGTAATCCTCTCGGTTATTTTTCTTAGCTATTCCAGATTAATTAATCACATAACCTAGAAATAGCAATAATTTTGTTTTCCCTATTCTTTCTTTCATTGAATTACATTAAATGAATATTTCAGAATAATGGTGAATATTGCAGTGATTGCATCCATCATCTTTTGCTTAACTTTTAGTAGACAGTTTCTCCGGGTTCAATATTAATAGGATATTGGCTGTTGCTATGGTTCAAAATGTTCCCCAAAACTCATGTGTTGAAAATTTAATTCTCAATGTAACAGTGTTGGAAGGTGCCTACTAAGAAGTGATCAGGCCATGAGGGTAGAGCCTTTGTAAGTGGATTCATTTTCTCATCGCAGGAGTGGGCTTGCTATACAGGCAGCCCCCTCTTGCTTCCTAGGTCTTTCCTGCCTTTCCACCTTTGACCATGGGATGACTCAGCAAGGCAGCTCTTTGACTTCCCATCTTTCAGAACTTTGAGCCATGAAACTATTGCTTATAAATTACCCAATCACAAGCTTATAGGAACACAAAGTGGACTAGGACAGTCATCACTTTGAAATAGATACACTTCATTATATTATAGAAGAAAATTTCATCTAGTTTTACTAAGAAGGATTTAAAAAAGAGATTAGATGTTGAATTTTGTTCAATGGTTTTTACACCCTGATAGATGCTGTGGGTCGGATGTGGTTTGTCCTCCAAGGTTTTGTGTACTGAAAGCTTGGTCCCTGATGTATGTGGTTGATGGAGGAGTCAAATGTTCAAGAGGTGAGGTCTAGTGGAAGGTGCTTAGGTCACAGGGTCTCCAACTTAATGGATGGATTACTTCTGTCTCCTGGGAGTGGGTCAGATAGATTATATTCCCAGGATAGATTAGTTCCCATAAGAGTGGGCTGCTGTAAACGAGAGAGCCTGGCGCCTTCTTCCTCTCTTGCCTCCTTGCACCAGCACCCATCCCAGTCTGAACTGATTCTCTCCTGGATTCTCCACTGTGTTGTGGAAAAGCCAAGAAGCCCTCTGCTGGGGAACTTAACACTTTGCTCTTTGGACCACCCAGCTCTCACTGTTGTAAGCCAAATAACCTTCATTGCTTTATACATTACCCAGTGTTGGATATCATGTTAGAACAACACAAAACAAACTTAGCCAATGGAGAAAAACTTTACTTTCTGTTCTACCCCCTGACCAATGGCCAATGATTTAATCAATGATGCCTACTTAATGGAATCTCTATAAAATCTCTATAAAAAAAACAATGGGATGCTGAGAGCTTGTGGCTTGGCAAACACATGGAAGTGCTGGGGGAGGGTGTGCCCAGGGAGGACACAGAAGCTTGGTGTACCCTCCCCACCCCATACTGTGTTCCCTGCACCTCTTCCATTTGCCTATTCCTGACTTTATCTTGTGTATTAAGCCTGTAATAGTAAGCAAAATGTCATCCTATCAAATTATTGGACCCAAGATAAGGGGTTGGCGAATCTCTATCCATCTTAACTTTAGAGTCAGTCAGAAGCAAGAGGATGCTCAAAATGGAACTGACATCTAACACAAGGGCAGTCTTGCAGGAGTGTGCTTTCAACCAGTGGGGTCTGCACTAACCCAGGTAGTCAGCGTCAGAGATGAATCGAATTACTGGATGCTCAGCTAGTGCCTGTGGAGTTGGAGAATTAGTTGTTGATATGAGGAAAAGCTCTAACATATTTGGTGCCAGAGGTGTTTGGTGGGGAAAATGCAGATCATAATGTGGGAGGACAGCAGAGGGAAAAGTTCATGTTATGTTTCCCTGGTCATTCTTGCAGGTGGGCTTGGGGAGGCTCTGATTACCATCATTGGGGGCAGGCACACTTTATTCCTTTATCAGTCACTTTACATGGAGAATGGGCTTCTCTGACCTACGGGCCCTGAGCCATGTACATCTCCCTAAGGCCACAGGACCAGGGGATTCTACTACAAGAAAAAGCTCAGAACTCTTGAAGGGCAAAAGCAGATGAGACAGAAGGAAATGTAATCAGCACAGCTGATGTGCTTGACCTTGTTTCTTTCATATTAATGTCTTTGTTTTCTTGTATATCTCTTCTTCTGGTTTTTCTTTTGAGGGGAAAGTATATTTTTACATTGCTTTTTCTTATATTTTAGAAATAAAAGTCCTCATTTTAGTTTCATTAGTCATAACACTTAAAATTTTTAAATTGTTTGAATTTTCCATTTATCAATGTCAAAATATATGGTTGTCATTTAATTCTTCCCAACACCATATAAGAATTTTAGCTTGCTCCTGCATTTTTGCTACTGTTTTTGGAGGAGGATATAATCCTGGATTTTAGAGCCTAGATTGTTACCATACAATATATAAAAATATATTGCCTTAAAAAGTAATACACTCAACAAGAAAAAAAATCCAATTAAAAAATGGGCAAAGGACTTGAAAAGATATTTCTCTGGAGAAGATGTACATACTGCCAACAAGTATATGAAAAGATGCCCAGCATCATTACTTATTAGGTAAGTGAAAAGCAAACTGACAAAGAGATAACACTTTACACCCATTAGGAAGATTTTAATAACTTTTTATTTTGATAAATATACATATCAAATGTTACCATTAGGATGGCTACTATTTAAAAAATGGGAAATAACAAGTATTAACAAATATGTCAAGAAATTGGAAACTTCATGCTTTGCCAGTTGGAAAATAAAAAGATGAGGCCACCATGGAAATGATTTGGAAGTTTCTCAAAGTGTCAAACATAGAGTCTCATGGTCCAGAAACTCCACTCCAGCTATATATGTACCCAAAGAATCGAAAGCAAGGACTCAGACAGATACTTGTCCATAATCTGTAACAGCTGAAAGAAAAACAGCCCAAGGGTCCATCAACAGATGAATGAATAAGCACCTTGTGGTACATAAATACAGTGCAGTATTAAAGGAAGGAAGTTCTGACATGAACGAATCCTGAAAACGTTATGCTCAGTAAAATAAGCAAGACACAAAAGGACCAACGTTCTATGATCCACACAGAATATCAGTACAGTCAGAGATTAGAATACAGGTTGTCAGGAGTTGGGAAGAGGAGGGAAGGAAAAGTTATTGTTTAATAAGCACAGAATTTGTTTGTTATGATGAAAAGATCTTGAAGGTAGATGATACCCAATACTGCCAATGTACTTAATGCCATGGAATTATATACTTACAATGGTGAAAATGATAACTTTTGATATGTACATTTACCAGAATAAAAAAAATTATAAAAATCTTCTGCATCTCAAAATCACCAAGAAAATAAATTTTAAACATTCTTGCCACAAAAAATAAGTTTTGATTTAATGGATATGTTAGCTTGATATGATTATTCAATGTGGTATTTGTAAATTATAATATCACCTTTTGCTGCCTAAAGGTATTCAACTATAATTTATACACTTGTAATAAAAATAAATGTATTTTAAAAAACTGAAAAAAGTAGCAGAAACAATGTTATTGCAAAAGGATTCAAGAAATATAGAAAGTGGTAGGGGATGAAGGTACACTGTCAGCTCCTCCCAGAGTCATCTCTGCTAACAGCATGTGTTTCCTTATCGCCCAAACACACGTAAGTCTGCATAGATAAGCTGGTTATGCTTCTTAAAAACACAATGGGACTATCTGTAAGGATCCTGTGCACCTTGCTTTACTTACGTGATTTGTACGTGTGTATTGAAGTTGGAGGAGAAATTCATGAATTAGAGTTCACATGTTTTTAATTTTATTGATAATGGTAAACTGATCTTCATGAACTGTTTATCAGTGTACACTTCCATATCCTGTTATTACTATTGGTTACTAGTTATTTTAATCTGCATTCATCTTGGTCTGGCAAGGACACCCGTCTTTTCATATGCATTGTGACTGTTTCAATTTCTTCTCCTGAAAAATATCATTATATTTTCGGTCCATCTTTCTATCAGATCATTTGATCTTACTGATATCTAAGAGTCTCCATAATTAAGAAGGTCAACTCATTATCTGTAAATATTTCCTACCAGCTTTTTTTTTTGTATAAATTTCTGCCAATTAATAAGTCAATTTACTG
The DNA here is from genome assembly GCF_000247695.1 of Heterocephalus glaber. The sequence goes on from NW_004624758.1 coordinate 21,737,894, forward strand.
GTTTCCCTGAATGCTGCCCCAGTAGGGGCCACAGCAAATGTCCTTGATGCCCTCTTCCTTGAAGACAAAAACCATGGTTTGGTCACATGTCCAGGTCATTTGTCCAAGTCTATCTTGGCAATTTGGAGATGGACAATTGAGCAAGTTCTGACCAATGAGGCATGGTAGATTCATGCAGGATTTTGGAAAGGATTTTTTTTCTGATAAAAGAGAGGCACTTGGAGAACTCACTGCACCTTTGCCTCCCTTTGTCCTGTGGACACCATATGGGAAGCTGTTGCTTTCATTGAAATCCTGAACAGATAAGTGTAGGGATGTAGACCCCTACTCAAATATGGAGCCATAGACTCCATGATGCCTTTGAGTCGCTGCACAAACACTTGAATCCATCACTCTTTCCACATTCTTTTCATGTGACATAGAAACAGTTTACTGATAGTTAGGTATTCTGTAGCTTGAATCTGAAACAATCTGCTTGTGTGGACAGATTTGTCCCATAAGGTTCATGTGTTGAGAGCTTAATCTTAGGCGTGATGATGTTGGGGGTTGGACATTTAAGAGGTGAAGGTTAGTGGGAGGTCCGCAGGTCAACTGGCCCTGTTTCTCTCTGACTTCCCATTTCTAGTGGAAATCCTTTGCTTACAAATACATTCCTCCAGTTTGCTGCCATTTGTTATTTGGTTGGGAAGCTGAGGGACACTTGCAAGAGCACGTACCATGCTGCTTGGAAAACTGTGAGCCAAGTAAACCTATTTTCTTTGCACAGTTAACTTGACTCGGGTATTTTGTGGTAGAAATGAAAAACAGACCAATACAGCCTCCTAACTGTGGCCATTTCTCAGTGGCACACCCTTGTCCAGAGGCCGAGGGACGTGTAAGCACCCACCTTTGCAAATTATGCTCTCTTTCTTGTTTTCCAAACACCTCATCACTCACCAGGCAGCACACTCATTTTTCATACTTGATCTCTAACCTTCAGAGCAACTTACATATTATTTTTCTTTTATAGAGGAAGCTGAAGCTGAATGAGGTCAACGCTGTGATGCATATTCCCAACCAAGATGCATGCATATTCCCTGTAAGATCTGAGACCAAACTCAAACTGACCTTCGTGTCTATTGTCTGTGGCACGTGTTTCTTAATTGCCCAGATGAACCTTACCTTGTGTTTTGCTTTCAGGTAAACTGCTCAGCAGTGCAGCCCTGCTGGAGTCGATTTTCCTATAAGAAGTTACTGGGTGGAAAGAACCCTAACCAGGACAGCCTTCAGTTATGGCCTGAAGTGTGTTTCATACATCAAAGTCCTCAGAGGTGAGGGGACAGGATTGCTGCCCTCTTGGATCTGGAAAACAAGCCCCAGACCCAGGGTTATTCCCAAACCATAATATCCAATGGAATTTGCCCTGCTAGCTGTCAGACACATGGGACATGCGGCACCTTTCTTTTTTTCTACCTCTTCCCTCCTAGAATGGGAATGTCTATCCTATCCCTATCCCACCATTGTATTTTGGAAGCAGATGGTTCACAGATAGAGAGTAATTTTGCCTCAGGATGAATTATTCCTGGAAACTCATCCGTACCTGATTTAGAGGATTATTAGGTGAAATTTCGGATTTAAAGTTGGTTGATGATGCAATATTAACCTTTAGCACTGTTGGGATGAGATGAATATATTTTGCATCTGAGAAGGATGTGAATTTTGGTATCCAGGGAGTGGAATGCTAAAATATGTCCTCCTAAAATGTATGTCTTAAAGTCCTAACCCCCCAAATCTTAGCGTGTGAATATATTTGGAGGTAGATCCTTTAAAGAGGTAAAATGACATCAGAGGAGTGGGCCCTAATCCAGTATGACTTGTGTTCTTATAAGAAGAGTTGCTAGGTGTGGTAGTGCACACCCATTATTCCAGCATTCTGGGAGGCAGAGGCAGGAGTTTTACAAGTTCGAGCCCAGGCTGGGCCACTTAGTGACTTAGCAAAACAACAAATGACAAAGGTCTGGAGATGTAGCCCAGTGTGAAGGCTCTGGGTTCAGTCCCTATTACTGCCAAAGAAATAAAAATTAGAGGACAAGTATGTACAGATAGAAGACTAAGCTACAGTCCATCCTGCCAGGAAAAAGTGACCTCCTGCAGCCAGAGAGAGGTGCCAGAAGAAACCCCCTGCCAACACTTTGATCTTGGACGCCTGGCCCATAGCACTGTGAGAAAATGAATTTCTGTTGCTGAAGCCATCCAGTCTTTCGTGCTTTGTGATCGCAGTTGGAGCCAATCCACCCCACCCTCGGTTCTGTTGTCCGAGTCTGCAGGTCTGGATGAGCACATCTTTCTGTCCTTGTTGCTCATCCTGCAGATTACAGATGTGACTGAAATAGCAGAGCATGGGAGAGAGGCCAGGAGACAGAATGGCAGCCTTGAACTCCACATGCCCAGATTATTTGTAAAAGTGAAACCTTCCCCTTTTTTTGGTAAAAAAATGCTTAGAGATGTGGGAATGACTGCACTTAGAAGCTGAGCAGTTGCTTGTGTGGCAGGCAGCTGGGGAAACTGGCAGTGTTCATTCACACAGAGCTAATGGAACCAAACTTTTTCCTGGGGTGTCTTATTCAAAGCCCACACTAGAAGCTGCAACAGTCTGTCCACTTACCCAGGGCTCTGGATATTAGTTTGAATGTTTTTGGGGAAAAAATGAACAGAGCTAGACATGTAGGTCAGTGACAGAGTGCTTGCCTGGCATGCACAAGGCCCTGGGTCCCATTTATAGCACTGTAGAATAAATAATAATAATGATAATAATAATTATTAATTTGGATTCCTCCCATTCTCTGCTCATGTTTTGTACTTTATGTTCCATTAAGTCTATTTTGAAGCGAGTCAAGAATTTTTTTCTTTTTTTCCCCTTTATTGACCCTCCTGTCCCACTCTACATTTCTTTATATTGATCAAGTCATACCCCTGAGGATCTAGTTGGAGAAGTGAGGGATGGCAGGGTGCAGAATGTCCACTTCAGCTGTAAAGTAGCTGGAGGACCAAGCCTCCCACACAGCATCCTGGGACTCATCTCTGCATCAGGGCTCATTCTGGGCTGAGCATCATCTGCAAGCTAGAGATCCCATGCTTGCTAATTCCCACACGAGTCTGTCTGTTGCATTGAGTAATAAAATTCTGTGCAAACTGATTTTCAGGAAGGCAAACCAAGAGACTTCAGGGAAGGAGTTCATGGCTTAGAGGGCAGGCTGGGTGGTCAGCCTTTGAGTTACTGCAGGCAACAGCAGAAGCTGTTCTCTTGTTACAGGTGAGGCTTTGAAAGAGGCATTATTTTTTCTCTTCCATCAAATACACTTTCCCATCAAGTAGCCCCTGTTGTTGGCATCTGGCTCCCTCTCTGCATCTTGGGATTCTTCCCTCAGTGCACCATGAAATTCAGGGTCTAGAAACAGAGAGTGAAGTTTTCCTAGCAGAGTGGCAGTGCTGGCCAAGTTGTCCAGTTGACCAAGTTGTCCCTCATACGTGCCTGCCATGACTGCATGATTCTAGGTCATCTTGCAGTAGTCTTGTTCCCGCATTGTCTTATTCAATCTCCACAACAACAAGGAGGTAGCTCTATGATTACCCCGTCATGTGCAGAGTGCAGAGAAGTTAAGTGACTTGCCTGGACTCACATGATAGTGAATCCTAGAGTGAAGTTTGCTTTTTCATCTACCATAATCCACATTCTTTTCTGGGTGATGGGAGAAAGGAAGGTCTGTTGTTTTAAAGTAATCTAATTGAGAACGTAATATTTCATTTATTTCTGAAGGTCTCCTTAACGGATAAGAATATTATAAGAAAATATGTCCATAATTCACCATCACTCTAACAAATTCCTCAAGATCTAGTATGTAGTCCATGCATGTTTTTAATGGCTAAGTCACCTATACAAGTGGCTGACTTAAATCACAATCATAAACATGATTTCACTAACGAATTTTAAATTGTTAGATCTTCAGTTTGTTACTAACTTAGGGCTCTTATAAACAGCATTGTTATTAACATCCTTGTAAACTAAATCCTGGCACATGTCCTTAGCATTTTTCTCATGATAAAGTCCAACAGGCAAAACTGCTGCTGCAAAGGTGACATTCATTCCAAAGGTTTGAGTCATATGATTCCCAGAGCAGCTGGATCAGTTTCCCAACACCGCTGCTCCACCCTGAGTATACCTTTCTCTGCATCATCATGACTGAGTGTTGGCCTTATTAACTTTTTGGCCATTATCATTGGTGACATGGATCTGCATTGAACTTGTACTTCTTTGCTACCTGGATGCAGGCCACTTTAATGTGGAGATCTGCATTTCTGCTTTGGTGAATTGCTTGTTAAGTTAAACTAAATTTGGCCTAAAGATGACTCCATACTTTGAATCCTTGCTTATGAACTGCAACCTTAGTATGTACACTCACAGCCTAATACAGGAGTATACTCATCTAACAAATAGCGGAGTCTCCACCAATCGAGTAGCATCTGTCAACCACAGGTGGCTAGCTGATCAGACCATGTTCAACTAAGGGCAAAGCTTCACTACCATCAATCAAGATGTCTCTGTGCCTCACTTTTGTTTTTTGTCCAGAAATGCTGCCTGACTTTGTCGCTGAGCACGGCTTTCTGAACCTCTGCTGGTTCTGCAAGATGCTTGATTTGCCAATTATTGTTAGTTAAACTCTGATAAATTTAATTTGGCTACATTTTTTATTTTAGCTCTGCTCTCATCTTTTGTCTATTTGGAAAAAGGTATTTCATCCTTCTTTTCTACATTACAGAGTTAATCCTTTTTTATTATAGGATATATTGCAAATGCTTTACTAATTTATTTTTTCTAAAATTTGAGTTGGCTTTTTAAGTCACTCATAATTACCAATCTTTTCCTTTATAGTTGCTCTGGGATTATTTTTATAAAGACTTCGACCAGCTCTAGAACCAAGATTTTACCATCACATATATTTTATTCCAGCATTTTCTTTAACATTATCATCTTTACTTGGGAGTTATTACTGTGAAGTGTAACTAACACGTGACCTTATTATTTTTAATACATTTATTTATTTCCAAGTTCATATGCATGTGTGTGTGTATATACAGGAGAGGGTGGAGAGATTTTCATTTTTACTATTGAGGATATATATTTTTTTCTTTTTCTGTTATTATCCATCTAGTCAATTGTAATTATTGAGCACCTACTAATTTCTACATGTGAGCAACATAGAAAAGGTATCTTCAATTTTGGAGATCACACTGAAGAAGCAAGAAGGGAACAGTTAAAAGTAAGTATGAGGTGTAATTGAAATATATAATGAATATTTAAATTTAAAAACATTTATTTCAGTAAAAGGCACATTCTTAGTAATCCCCCTCAAATACTTCCAATTGCTTCAGATACACTTATCCCATCATTCTCACCACTATATGAAGCAGTTCTGGAAGTCCTTTTTAGAGTGTCTTTCTAAGTTATGATAAAGACTGCTTCTGAGTGCTGTCCAATGGGAAAGCAGGCTTGTCAGAACATCACGGTATGTCTTCATGACCCTACTCACCGGACCTGACACCATGCACCTTCTGGCTCTTCTCCAAAGTCAAAATAACTGTGAAAGACAAACATCAACTCAGGACAACAAGGCAGCCACAAAAGCTCAACTAAAGGCTCACAAAAGAGGACTTCCAGATAATAGAAAAGTGGGGAGATAGATCTTTCTCAAATGGGAAGAGGATCAACAGATAGAGTGGGAGGGGAGAGGGGAAGGGAAAGGGCATGAAAAAGGAATTAAGATGTGTTCTGCACACATAGCAACCCCACACAGGGAATTTAAACATTATGTACTGCAAACATGTACTAATAAAAAAGATTAAAACCAGCATGACACGACAAATACATGAAGTATAAATAAATATTGGAAATAGTTTTTTTAAAAGAGGACTTTCAGCACTGCTTCAGAAAGTGACAAGAGCAATGGGATAAGTGTATTTGAAGCAAGAAGGAGCATTTTGAAGGTGATTCATGGCAATGTGTCTTTTACTATAATACATTTAAAAATATTTAAACCCTCACTATATTTTTAATCATGCCTTATAAGTTGATTAGACATTGAGATTTTAGTGCTATGAAGAAATAAAGCAAGTGGATGGAATAAGAGGTTAACAAAGACAAATGGGATTGCTTTAGGAAAGTCCAAGAGGACTTACTTAACCAGACTGCAATTGGTCTCTCTACTGGTCTTTTTGAAGAATCAGCTTTTGGGTTTGTTGACCAACTCTATTGCGTGTTTTCTATTTCATTAATTTATGTACTTATTTAGTTCTTTTACAGCTTCCTCACAGGTTTCCAGGCCTCTGCACAGGGAATCAGGGGCTGCCAGTTCCAGCCCTGTGCTCAGGGAGCAGACACTGTCCTTCCCTGGCCACACTGCCCTACGCAAAGGCAGAAAACAGTGGACAGAGCGGGGCTGGCCACAGAAGCTTTGCCTCCCATGTTAAGGAGAAGATTTACAGGTCATTGCTTATGTGGTCACTTTTTATTCCAGGATTTCCTCTTCCCTGGAAAGAAAAGATTTCTTTCCCCTGAGAGCTTTGGGGGCACCCAACTGTCCAATGAGTACAGGAAAATGATTGTTCTTTGACACCCGAGGGTGGTACCTTTATGTGATTGCCGCCAGGAATTAAAACCTTTGCAGCTTTATGCAACCCAAAGCAAGAATTTATCTACAAGAAAGTGGATTGCAGGCTAATTTTAAATTCAAGATGCATACTTCAAAATGGAGCAGGGAAAAGAGTAACTTGCTTCTAGTTGTGTTAAAGCTACAAAACCTTTGGTTCCGCTGATGCCAAGGACATGAAAATACCTCTGGGTCAAAGAACTTTTTTTTTTTGCTTGCAATTGTCTGGCTGCTGGGTGCCCCTAAACTGATTAGAATGAATTAATTCTATTTGGAGCTGAAAAATTCACTGAAGTTCTGGCTCCCTGGCTATGCTCGTCTGTTTACCCAATTTGCCTTTCATAGGCACAGAAAACTTGCTTGTGCATTTGACTATTCAGGGAGGAATTTCAATTGCATTGTGCCTGTTAAAAAACTTAGAGGAAGCACAGACACAGGGTATTAGAGATAGGAAGTATCATACTTCACAGAAAAATAATGATGAGCAGACCCTAAAAATCACCCATTAGGAAGCCACAGTGAGCCCAGGAGCTTCCTAGTTGAAAGACCATGGGCCCACAGCCATGCTAAAAGAGGGGCTGGGGTATTTTCATCAGTACCACAGAGGTCAGTTCTTTGCACATGAATAAATAACTTATTCATTTACATTAAAGTGTGCAGTGGTTTGTAATTATGGGATATCAGCAACAAGTTTAAGTCCACAACACAGTGGCAGGGAAAATGACCTAAAGCATAGAGTATAATCAAACATTTGAAGGAAGAGAGGCAGTTGGGAGAAAGATGGAATTAGTTGGTTCTCCATTTCTCCAATCCTTCTGAAAGTATAGTTTTTGAAGCACAAATATAGAGACAGTGAAAGAGGAGGAAAAAAGCAATATTCTGGAAAGGATTTAATCTTCATCCGCTTCTTAAAGATTCACCATGTGCATCATAATCCCAGCATTCTGGGAGGCTGAGGCAGGAGAATCACAGTTCAAGCCCAGCCCGGGCAACTTAGCAACTTAGTGAGTCTATGTTTCACAATAAAAAAATACAAAAGGGCTGGAGACCTAGCTCTGTGCAAAGGTACTAGGTTCAATCCCCAGTACTAGTAAAAAACAACAAACAAACAAACAAAAAACCAGAATAAATCCAACAATAATTCATTTTCCATAAAATGTTAAGAATTTGGTATTTCATGAAATAAACACTGTAAAACACTATTTTCTGCCTACCTCATTTTACTGAGTAGAAAACTCAAGCAATCCTTAGTACATTCCTTGACAGTAACCTTGTTCAACTGGTGTCATCAGGTGACTTTGACTGAATTTTGCCATCATCCCAGAAAAGAATTCTGTTTTAATTAGTTTTGCCTCTTTTATGTATGTCACAATTCTTAAACTCCGTTCATGTACCTGACACCTGTTTACCTGCTTAATGGGTTTTCTATTACTGATTTTCCTGTTCTGAGACAAGCATAGTTTGGAGTTCACAAACCCAGTACTTAATTTCAGTTCATAATATGAAATCTGGTTTCAGGAGATGATAAAAATATCTTCCAGCCTAGTGTAATGCGGCGGCACTTTGACTCATTCCTCCTCCATGCAATCTAAATGATGCTGGATTCTTGGCTTCCGTGGGAAGGAGGGAATGCGGGGCCGCCTGGTCCAAGTGCTTGTGAGAGTCCTCAGGGCCTGCCTGGCTCTTGCCCTGCTGGGCTGCAACCACACCTCTTCACCTGTGGGCTCAGCTGTGCTCCGAGGGGCTCCCATCTCCAGCTGCACATTCAGATCACTGGAAAAACTGACAAAACTACAACACAACATGGTGCAACAACAGAAAGAAAAGACAACGCCTAGCTGTTGCAGTTAAATTTCAATGTCTAAGAGTGTACCTTGACTTAGTACATTTGTCTTACATGTTTTGTACGTTCTTTAGCCTATTAATTTGGTTTTCAATCCATATATATGAAAATTAGCTTTATAAGACCTTACAAGATAAATAAATGAGTCTGATGCTGGAAAAATAAAAGGGGGTGGAGGGAAGGGGAAATAAAGAATTGAAATGTGTTATGTACATGTACCAATCCCCCACAGAGAATGTAATCATTATGTACTGCAAACATGGACTGATAAAGTCCAAAAAAATTACAACCTCTTGGAAGTGGGAGTCTGAATCTTGTGTATTTTTTGCTTTTTAGAGGTTCTTATTTTTTTGTATGTGCAGGTGATTTTTAATTATAGAGAACCATTGAGCTAGAAGATGAGTTTAATATTCCTCCAGGGGAGCATTAGCAGCCCCTAAGTGTGAAGCAGATTCACTGGGCTCTGCTCATCACTTTAGACCGCTGCGTCTTGGGGAGAGATCCATCTGCTTACACAGGTCTAAGGAGAGTGAACATCCAGACAAGTTGGGGGAAGTAACTTTACTTCTCATACATGTGCAGTTGTATCCATGAGAATGTACTAGAGAAACAGAAAGAACTGCATTCAGCTGAGTGCACCTAGGTTGGAATACACAAAGTATGTGCATGTCCACACACACACTCACCCTCAGACAGCTACCATCTCCTGCAGTTCATCCCATGTATTACAATTCATATTTGGTGTTTCTATCTTTAGGACGCTTGCTCTTCTTCCACTACCTTACAAGCTACTACCTTTGAAAGCCCAATTCCACAAGCCAGCTTCAGGCTTTGTTAGAAGTAGAGTGTCATATCCATTTTCATAATCATCTAATAAAAGTGTGGTACCATTTTTGCTGGTTTCCTGTATTTATTTTAGCGTGTCACTGATGAGAATTTTAAGTGTTGTGTTCCAACCTCATTTTTTCCATGAGGGTTTTCAGTGTGTGACTTTACATAGTGAGGTGATTTTTTGGAAGGCAAATATCACACGATAGTAGAAATGACTGTTGAGAACAGTGCCTAGTACTTAATAAAATATGTACTAAATAGTAGCTATTATTATATTAAATCGATCAAATGCTTTTAAGCAAGTATAAAGTGTGTTTCTTATGAAAGAAGAAAGAATACTAGCATTTTAAATAATTTTTAAATAATGGGAATTCAATTACATAATATTTATTTGATAACAAATTACTGATTGCCTCCTAGGTGCCTGGCACTGGACTAGATGAACAAAAAATCGGACAAAATGGCACAGTGTCTTCACAGAGATGAAGTTCTCAGTAGATGAACAAGACACATGCCAAGGCAGGTTGTTATGGTGATTTGTAGCCAATATCCTACAGTAATAATTAAACTAACATAAGAACACTTCTTGGAAAAAATGACTTAAGGAGCAAGGATGAGTAGGATTTTTCCAGAGAGAGACATTGGGGTGGAAGTGGTGGTGTGTTTCAAGTGTAGGGACTGACTAACGAGATGCCTGGAGGATAGAGATCTCAAGTTGAATGAAGCTCCTAACCTTGTGTCATGAGAGGAAAGGAGGGATAAGCAAGAAGATTGAAGAAGACAGAAGCAAGTTAAGTGTCTGGTAAAGTCTACTAAGAATTTGAACTTTATTCTGAAAAAAATGGGATGTGACTGAAGTTTTCAGAAGGGGATTGTTATGATTTAATCAAGGCTCATGTATTGAAGGTACTAAGTTTGTCAATGCATTATCCATTGTTGAGTTAATAGCAAATTGGGCTATCAGGAGATGAGGCTCAGTTTGAAGAAGCAGGTCTCTGGGCCTTGGACCCCTTCCTCTCTCTCTGACTCTTCCTGCTTGCTGTTTCCTTGAGACCATGAGTTGAGCAGTTTTCTTCCACCATGATATTTCTGCCTTGCAGCCAGCTAACCATAGACTGAAATTGTGAATCAAAATAACCTTTTCCTCCTTTTAGATGTATATTTTGGGTAATTTGTCCCAGCAACAGAAAGCTGACTAATGCAGGGATTCAAGAGATCTAACATTCCCTTTGGAAGATCCCTTTGGCTTCAAGAGAACAATGGATGTGGGAAGATCCCCTAGCTTCAGGTGGTTATTGCTCAGACATGGACCCAATGTGCTGTGACATAGGCTGAGAGGTACCATGTGGAAATATTAGAAAGCTGAGTGAAAGGATGCACAGGATTAGGGTGGCAGGGGATGAAAAGCAAGAATCAAGGATGCCTGCCAAGTTCTGGTTAGAGTAGTGAGAAAGGTAGGAGCAGTTCCTGAGAAAGGGAACTTGAAAAACAGATCTGTAATGGAAGATGATGAATTTTGCGTGCACTGGGCTTCATCATACAATTATTATGGTACCAAAAACCTTGCGGGATGGGAAGGTTTAGGCTCAGTATAACTCTAGAGCTCAGACGGCTCAGTGAATTTTGAATGAAATGAAATCCTGGTGGATTTTTAAATTCAGTTACATTTGGCAATTAAGGCTTTATAGTTTCTAAAGAAAGCATTTGGTAGAATCTGCAGTGAAATACTGGAATCCAATGTCTTTTATAAGCAAGAATTCTTGGTTTTATTTTAGATCTATCCGAAGTCTTACTGTGAAAAGTCTTGGTAAGATAAGTATAAATAGATCTAAAAATAATGTAAATATTTATATGACCACTTAAAATGAAAAACGACTTTAAGACAAGGTAGATTCCGAGTCTCTCTGAACCCAAAATATTTTTTACAAAAAGTATGAAATATACAAATCCAGCCAAACTGAGGTTCATCCATCCTTATTTATAACCAGAGGAACATTAAAGGGAATCAAGACAACCCACCCCCTTTCCTTGAATGGTAATAAAATCCCAGTTTGGTGGAACCCTTTTTCTGCTTTCCATCTTGGTGAGTATCAGACTCTAAAGGGATGAAAACATATAGCCATGCCTTTTCTTTTTAAAAGGCATAGTTGTTTTTGTCATTTTGTTCCTTACCAGGATGTATTTGTATAATAAGCTGGCAGGTGCTGACTTCATTTAGCTTCAGTTTTCAGCTAAGCTTAGCAAAGAAGCATGTGAAGTACAGCATTGGTGTGACTATGATCTCTACATTTGTATGGTTTCAGATGTACTGTGTCATTATTCAATAAGTGCAAAGTTTAAATAAGCACTAGGCTTTCTGAGAAGGGTACTTAAAAGCGGCTAATTGCAATTTACCTTTGTTCTATTTGTGGGATTTCTCTTAGTATGTGCCAACAGGCTCCTTATTTCTATAAAGATTCTGAAGAAATAAGATATGCCTTTGTCCCATGTAAAAAATGCAATGGCCAAATAAAGATATATTTCAGTTAACTGCATTTAATTTGTTAATGTGAGTGCATGACCTGAAGTAGAGATTTAGATTTTTTTAGTTTAGTTTTGTTTTTTAACTATTGCTTGGCAAATTGATAGGGAGAAATGCAGTCATACATCACATAATGATGTCTCTATCAACAACAGACCACATCTATGGTAGTAAATACCATGTAGCCTAGGTGTGTAATAGGCTATACCATGTAGGTTTTGTAATTACATGCTGTGATGTTTGTACAATGAAGAAATTGAGAACAATCCATTCCCAGAGTATATCTCATTATTAAGCAATGCGTAACTGTTCAAAACTGTCCTTGGAACTGGTTTGTGGATTTTTAAGTGAAGAAAAAAATCTATTTTTGATTTGGCTTCAAGTCACTTGTGAGTAAAGGAAGCCAAGGACTGAAAATGACAAAGGCTTTCGGGAAGGCAGAGCAAGATAGGCAAAAGGCCTGGCACACAGGAAGAGTGGAGCTGGGCTCCAGGAGCTGTGTGCATGCACCAAGCAGGAGGGACTGAGCAGGCCCAGGGCAAGGCGAGCCTGAGCATGGCTGTGCCGTAAACTTTCCCATAGGTGAATGGTTGGCAGCCCTGTGATTCCCTGATGGGAGAGGTCCAGCCTAAGGAGAGATGACAGGTAGTTAACCAACTGCGTATCGAGAATATTGTGTTCTAAAAGATGAAGTTCTATGTACACTGAACATATATGGACTTTAGTCCTTGTCATTTAGTTCCCTCAATAATATAGTGTACTCTTTGCCAAGCATTTACATTATACTAGGATTGTAAGTAGTCTAGATGATTTAGGGAATACTACAGGATGTGTGTATGCTCTACAGAGATCTATACCATGTTATACAAAGAACTTAGGCACCCTCAGATGCCTAAATAGTAGCTATTTAGGTGATCCAATCCCCCTTGGGTACAGAGGAACAAGTGTACTGGCAGTGGAAATCTGCATCTGTGTTCACCAATAAGTGTGCCCTGAAATTTTCACAAAGCATGACTCCACACTGGAAACATCCTGAATCCCATCAACAGAATACTAGGTGAATGGTGCAGTGGGGTCACAAACACAGTGACGAGCGTGAGAGCGGACATCGGAGGAGCATATAATACTGTATTCTTCTCTCCTACATGTGAGTTGATGGAAATAGGGTGTCATCATCCTCGGGGGTTGGGTGTGAGTAGAGGGATGTGAGGGGGTGGTTTGGGGTACAAGCAATGCTCTAGTTTATGGCCTGGTTGCTGATAATGTGGCATGTTTATTTTGTGAAAATTCATTCATCTTTGTATTTATGACATGGACACTTTTCTTTAAATTATTATACTTTAAAATGTTAAAAGTAAATGAAAAAATTACATTTTTTTGTTTTCATAAAAGTACAGGGTCACATTTTTACTCTTGCATAGGAAGCTTTTAAAATTAGTAACTCACGAGGGCCAGGGATTTAGCTCAGTGGCACTGCACCTGTCTCATAAGCACAAGGTCCTGAGTTCGATCCCTGGCACACACACAGTCACAAAATTAATAGCTGGGGTTGTGGTTCATTGCAAAAGCTCTGGTTCAACTCCCAGTACCACACACACAAAAAATAGTAACTCATTTCTTTCAACCCCTACCATTAAAAAACCCTAAACAAATCTTCAAAAAAATCAAGCATTTATCCTGGTTTCTTTGTATGAGCTGTATCAATGGGTAACTAAATAACAAAATAAGGGGAAAAGTTTTTATAAAAGATTTTACCTAATAAATGAAAAGGAAATGATGGAGTAAGGAGATCACCATTTTGCAACACCCAGGACTGAACGGATCTAAACATTGGGCGTCAACAGTTGCTGAGACCACAGACAACCTGTGCCTCCCGGTGAAGGACCGTGACATCGCATCATCTCACCAAATGCTTGAGCCCAAGTCTGACCAAGCCTTGGGATTCTGCTGCCAGTCTGCAGGAAATACAGAGGACAAAATAACTCTCCTACGAGCATGCAGTAAACAGAACTGAGACCAGAATATTCCACAAGTTACATGCCCTGGACTCCTAAGTTGTAAGAGAAAGAAAGGGAAACATGTAGATTAAAATAGACATAAAATAGCAACACTTTTCAAAACACAAGCACTATTAATCTACTGTCCCTAGGAATGGGCGTTTGGGTAGAGTCAATACGTACCCACTTTCGGGGGAAGAGCCCAGACTGTGGTTGAGGTGGGCCACGTGTCTACCCGGGGCGGCTAGGAAAGTGCCTTGTGAGTCATCATTGGTTTGATTGGGCTTTCTGTATTTTACCACAAAACTATTTTTTTTTAAGTCTGCAAACTTACTTTTAAATATATTTGTTTTCGTTTTATTCTTTGGAAATTAGATCACTTAATATTTGCCCAAATTTGCCTTTTTCTGTGTTAATTACATACACAGAAAGTGCTTTTTACTGTTTTGAAAATCAGTTTTAAAAATTATGCCCTGGATAATAAGAAAATACCAGAAGCAGGATACTGATTCTGATGTTTAGTAAATTGTATCTGATCTAACATTCTTAATTCAGTGTTTGGGTTTGTTTTCTGTTTATCATCAATCACATCTAATACTTTCAGATATAAAACTATTCTGCCAGTACAGGAGGGAGGCAACTAATTAAAGGCGCGGAGCAAGCCTGAGCGCTTAGGCGGACGTTTGCGCCTGGGGCGTGGAACAGCAGAAGGGCTTCCGTAACCCCTACACTGGGTGTCTAGAGAATTTCCTGAGCATGAGATGATTCTTATCCTAAGTGCTGATTTCAAAAATCAAATGACAAGTTCTCCTTTCTGTATCCATCCTACACTTTTAAAGAATTGGTTCTTTTGTTGAGATACAATTCATGTGCCATTTCTATAGTTTTATGATTCTTAGTTTATCGGCCAAGTTGTAACACTATCATCGCCATCTAGCTCCAGAAGATTAGAAAAAAAAAAAACCCAAATTCATCCAATAATAACCACTACTTCTCCTGCCTTTCCAAGATTCTGGCAAACACTAATCTATTTTCTGCTCTGTGAACTTCATATTCTGGATATTTCTCATAAATGGAGCCATACTACATGTGGCTTTGAATCTGGTTTCTTTCACTTCGTATGACACTTTCATGTTTCCTTCGTGTTGCAACAGCGATCAATTCCTACTTTCTATTTATGATTGAAGAATATTCATTTTATTTGTCCAATTATTCAATGATGGACCCTTGGTTTGTTTCCATCTTTTGACTATCGTTAAATAATCTATGGAAATTTGTGTTCAAATATTTGCAAGGACATAGGTTTTCAAACTATTTGGATGTAGGAGTGGAATTGCTGGTTCTCATGGTAGTTCTCTTAAGCTTTTGAGGAACTGCCGAACCGTTTTCCGAGTGAATGCATCGTTTTGTATTCCCCCAAACAATGAAGGTTCTAATTTCTCAGTGTCCTCACTAACACTTATTATTATCTATCTTTCGATTATATCCATCCTAGGAGATAAAAAATAGTGTCCTATTTCGGCTATTTAAAAGAAAAATACATTTTGAGGCTGTTGTGGTGCACAGCTGTGATCCCAGCACTGTGGGAGGCTGAGGTAGGAGGATCACAAGTTTGAGCCCAGCCTGGGCAACTTAACAACACAGTGAGACCCTGTCGCAAAATAAAAGGGCCGGATATGCAATCCGTGAGAAGGCCTTGGGTTCAATCCCCAGTACCCCCCATCACCAATTGGAAAAATCCTAGAATTTAAAATCAATATTTATGGTACTAAGACATATGCTCTTAGGCCAGCTAAGGTGAACACCTTATTCCCACGGGATGGACTCCCAACACAGATCAGCGCATCAGTGCTGGCAGTCAGCTGAGCTACTGTGGAAGGAAGATGTCTGTGCACTGATACTGAGGATTGAGTATCAGCATTATGGGTTTTCTGAGCTACCTCATACAGGCATCTTGAAATTTCTTTTATCCCTCGGCATTTTAATTTCATGAGATAATAACAACTTCCTGTCTGCTCCTCCTGCTCCTTCTCCTTTTCTTCTGGGTTTAAAAAATTTTTTTATCTTAGCTTAAATTTGGGTTCTCTTACTTACAGCTAAGGGTCTTGAGTAATGCAGCCCTTTTAAAAAAAGACTAAAGTTCTTACATATTTTGAATAGAGGTTTCTAATGAGTGCTTTTTGGATTGCTTGTAACTTAAATACTATTTCTTTAAAAAGTGTTAAAGATAATTAAAAACAAACACTGTGGATTTCTCCCTCAAACAGGCACCATCTAGCAGTCTACTGAACTCACCAAACTTTTCAGCAAATTCTTTAGTGGCAAATTCTTTTACTCTTACTAAAATTTAAAGTTTACATGCAACTACCAAAGTCTCGGGAAATTTCCAGATGAATTAAAAAGCCATTGGTAAAAGTTTCTCAGGGCTAATGGCGCACTCCTGGTTCTTTTAATAAAACAAACTATAGCAAAAACATAGGGATATTGTCTGTACATCTCCTACAACTCATCTCTTTGGATAAAGACCTGGAAATGATTCCGTTAAAGATGTAAACTACTGTCTTTCCTATTCTATAAGTTATGCCAAGATGTGAACAGAAAGCTCACATTATAATCCTACGCCTTTAATACTTTATTTTTAAAATCATTAAAAGAACCTATCTCTATGTATATGAAAAAATTTCAGAAATCTAGGCAGAACAAGGAAGTAACTTACAAAGAGAAAAAAATCTTTTTGCTCTTAGTTGTCTCCTGATACAACATAAGATTCCAGAAAACAAGGAAATAATTGTACAGGATTTTAAAATATAAAAATGTAAGGCAATAATTTTACAGCAATCTAAGTTGTTTCACTCATGAAATTAGCAGATTGTTTTGTGAAGTACAAAAGCTTAGGAAATACAGTCAATAAAACAAACTCTGAGGTTTTATGTATACTTCTAGCAATTATGTAAAATTGAGACCTCTGGGTGGGAAAATTATTATGTATCAGTAACACATAATAAGCACCAAGACCAGTTGCAATAGAAATAAATCTAAATATTATGTCTGGTTGTATTGCTCAACATGAATGTCAAAAATATTTTCAAAAGAGAAACTGTGAAATGAAAACATAATTAGGTAAGGACAATAATTCATATCTATGATTTCCCTAAATTGTATTTTAAAGTAATACACACTGATTGTTTTCTCATTCACCACTATGGTTAGAGTACACTCTCCTCGGGCTAGTCCTTATATCTGTTTTGTTCACTGAGGTAGTCTCAGAACTTCCAAGTTCCAGTGTACCAGTTTACATATTGTAGTTTGAAAGAGTAATAAATAGCAGTCCATTATATCAGAAAATACTGAAAGATACATGTAGGGGTTCAAGAGAAAAAAATTTAAAAAGTATATTACATTACTTACCACAAATTAAGGGGTTCAAAACACATTTCAGACTCTGATAACTTGATAAATATAGGGTATTAGTTTTTCATCACTGTGACAAAACACCTAAGAATATAACAACCTAAAGGTGGGAAGGTTTACTTGGGCTCATAGTTTCAGTCCATGGTCAGCTGGCTTCATTGCCCCTAGGCCTGAGGTGAGGCAGCAACATCATGGCAGAAGGGCTGGCAGAGGAAAGTTGCTTCCTTCATGGTGACCTGAGAGCCTCTGTGAGCAGCTGCTTTTGTTCCATCCAGGTCTCAATTTTATTAGATGATGCCACCCACACTCAGGGTGAATCTTTCCCCTGCTGTTTGCTGTCCTACGTGCCAATCACCTCTGGAAATACTCATATAGACACACCCAGAAAACTGCTTTACTAAGTTCCTAGGTCTTTCTCAATACAGTCGTGTTAAGAATCAGGATTAAGCATCAAAATACGTTAAAGAATTCTTTTGAAAAACAAGGTAAGCACCAGAGGAAACAGTAATTCCTTCATCTTACTATCTTGTTATTATCATCAAAGGAAGAAAATAATTTTTAGAGAGAAGATAAAAGTAAGACTATAATCCAAAACAATTTAAATGCAATAAATTTAGAAACACATAGACTACAAATGACAAATATAAAATGAAATACAACTTTTAATAAATAAATGTAAATATCCTATTAAGACAATTGTCTTAGTTACTTTTCTTTCATTGCTGAGACAAAATACTTGACACTCAAAGTTAAAGGAGGAAAGGTTTATTTTGCTTACAGTTCATAGAGGTTTCAGTCCATAATTAGCTGGATTCAAGGCAGGGTGGAGAGGGGCAACAATTCATGGTGACAGAAGACAGCAAAAGCAAGCAAGCAAGGAACTTAACAGCATATTCCTGCCCCATTTATCTTATTCAGACTACTAAGGATGGGTAGTACTTATACCTTTAATCCTAGTACCTTGAGCCTAGCATTGCATCAAGAATCAATTCATTAGGGTTCGGGGGAAACATCTAGTCACAAACTATAACAACCAAATTGAGTCAAAATTTCATGCAAATTTATGCTTTTTATGAGAGATTCACCTAAAACAAACTGATGAAAAATGGCTCTGGTAAGGGCCTTCTGGGTGTATCAAAACATGGTAGATTGCAGGAACACACAGGACGGGGAGAGAGCCCGTGCTCACACAGCAAGACAAGAAACCAGAGAGATCCAAGGCTGAGTTACTCTTCTTATAACTTCCTTTCATAGGAACTCCCTGGTGTCTTTGAGCACTGTATAGATCCCTTCTAAGTGCACTGTTCCCAACCCCCTTCCCATAGTACTCACCTCTTAAGGAATCCTCCACCTCTACACCACCACAATGAAAAAGAACCAGGGTATAATATGATATACCCAAAGGACACATACTTGAGAATAGGAGTTGTGATCCAGGCACACAGCCAAGGATAGACACAAGGTGTATTCTGGTAAGGGACAGGAAAGGGGGAAATTTTAAGGAATTGAGCAGAAAGATAGTTTGATGTTATGTCACTTTAAAGAAAATTTACTTAATTTTTTATTTTTAAAATTTTTATTTTATTAATCCATGTTTGTAGTACATAAAGATTACATTCATTATGGGAAGTTGGTACATGCACAGAACACATCCTATTTATTTCTTTTGTCCTCTTCCCTTCCCTGCCCTCCATCTGAGTCCCTTCCCTTATGCAAAAGATCTATCTCCTTGTTTCCTATTATCTTTTATTTTACTTACGATCTATTTATATTTTGGCTTTCTTGTGTAAGAGAAATCGTGATAATTAAACGTGTGTGTCTGATTTATTTCACTTAACATTATGGTCTCGAGGTGCATCCATTTTCCTACAAATGACTCAATTAGAGTTTTTTGAAAATTTTTGGTTGGGTTGATGGAGGAGCATGCAGAAGATTGTAGAGTAAGTTTTTCTGTGGTGATAGAAAATTGTCTCATGATTTACTGGTTTGGCAGAACCAGGGAGCTTCCTGGGTTGTGAACACTCAGTCAATTCACCTTTTAAAAATGAGTCAGAGAGGTAAGACGGAGTCTAGTTGGCTTTAGCAACTTCCATTTCATGTTTAGGAGACATATTCAAACCCTTTTAAAACTACAGTAGGAAGCTAACATGTTTTAAAATGAATAAAAAATATCAAACTATGTAGTGTGTGTGTGTGTGTGTGTGTGTGTGTGTCTGTGTGACTTTGCCTTCTAAGGTCAGAAATTCACTATCCATTTGTCATGATAACAATGAACATTCTGTTAAGTGCAATAAGTCCGTCAAAAAAGGACAATTAGTGCACGACTGCACATTATCAGGCATCTAACTGAGTCAAAGTCACAGCAGCAGAGAATAGGATGGTGGTTGCCAAGGGCTGCGTGGGCTACGTGGGGGGATGGGGTACAGCTGTTTGGTGGGTATAAAGTATCCAGTACACGAGATAAGTGAGGTCTAGAGAGCGACAGTGCACAACACTGTGCACATGGTTAACAATATGATAGTGTGTTCTGTAATATTTCTTTATTGCTTTTATTTTGCAAGCGTGTTTTAAGCAGAGTTTGATCTCCCCCCCCCTTGCTCTGTCTCCTTCTCTCTTCTTTTCTGTTTCCTTCTCCTCCTTACTGTTTTGTTCTTCTCTTTTTTCTTCCTCTCCTTTACCCTCTCCTTTTCTCTCAATCTCCCTGTCTCTCCATGTATTTGTCACCACCTTGTGCAAGTTCAGGAGAGGACTTAACAGTCATTTCCATACAGGGCCGGTTCCGGGTCACATTGATTTTGTCACTATGAGGGAGGAATTCTGGGCCACTTCTGGTTTCTCTGGGCTTCAGATGCTCTAATGACATAATCACCCCTGGTGGCCTTTTGAGTTTCTGACCCACTTTGGAGCCATAATCTCAAGTCAGTCTTTTATTTTTATTTATTTTTATTCTTTAAAATATATATATTTATTGGTACATTTTAGGTATAAACTACACTTACATTTATCATTGGGTGTTTGTACCAGAACATGATGTATCTTAGTTTTTATTTTTTCTCCCATTACCTGTGCACCCTTCACCCCTCCACCCTTCCCTATTTACACAGAGTTTGATTCCATTTTTTTTTCCTCATAATTTTTCCTTTCCCTTCTTCCCTTTCCCTTTTCCCTTCCACCATCCCCAAACCCTTGGACCTTTTCTTATTTCAAATTATCAATTATTCATTTAATCATTTTCATCCTTATTTACACTTTCAATTTCTCACACTAGAGAAACTATTTGGTGTTTACACATGTGTGTCCTATTTATTTCACTTAAGAGGATGGCCTCAATACTCTTAAGTCAAGTCAGTCTTTTAATTTTCTATTTCCAAATAGTACCTTTCGGTGTTATACTCTTAGAGCAGAGTGTAGCTCAAAGAATGAGTTTACAATGCCTTCTGAAAGAGAAGTGTCCCCAGTAAAAGATTTTACTTCTGCAGATATTATGAGATGTGATACTTAACATTCCTCTAAATTCAAGTAACTCAGCTGAAGCTGAGTTCAACAGGTTGAACCTTGTTGCATTAGCCATAAAAGCTCTAAACGTTTCTCCTTGTTATATCATGGCTACGCATTTCAGCTATAAGAACAATTATCTACCTACTGGATCAAAGTGCTTTTCAAGGCTTAAAAACGTGTCCTTCGGGATTTATCAGTATTGAGGCTCTTCTTAGGAAATCTCGTTCATCATATCATTTGGATGTAGTAAATAGCATTTCACAAAAAATGTGAGTATTGCTAAAGCAAAGATAATAAACTGCAAGTGTAGTGGTCTCAAGATTCATCTGGTATACCTTGTTACATGCTATCACATCCTTTTCATATTATTCTTCTTTTAAATATTGAATCAGAAAGGCACCATGGAAACATGTGTGAAGTTACTAGAGAAGAAATATGAAAAATACAGCTTCTTCCTATTTTATTAGTTATGGCCATCATGTCCTTTGGTTCATTAGAGTAGAAAGTTATCCCAATAATGGGCTGATCTTTATACAAGGATCTTATTACAGGTCCATTTCTTTTCAAAATCATCATCACTTTTCAGAGCTATTTGTGTTATTTGTACCTTAGTTACAGATGAGCTAAACTCTACAAGAAAGGAAAGAAGTTAGCATAACCTTAAAATCGCCACAGACATTAAAATCCTAAGAGTTGGAATAATTTTTCTCAAGTTTTGAAAATGCACTCTTGAGATCGTTGTAGTTTTTTAAAAGCAGAAATGCTTTAAAAGAATAAACATAATTTTTAAACAAAAAGAAAATATATTATTAATCAGACAAAAAAGTCCAACAAAAAATCCTGTTTTATTTTCTGTTCCATCATAAAAATAATATCTTAATTTGGTTAAAGAAAATTAAGAAAAAAGATTTTATTTTTAGATATTGAAAGGTTGTAGATTGAATCTGAATATTTCTGCACTCTCCAAAATTTGAAAAGGACAGGAGATTTTATTTATGACAAAATGTGTAAACCCATGCAATGAATTAGAGTAAATGAGGAGACCATTAGGATAACATTTTGGAAGCCAAAGAAGAAATGATGATTGACTAAATACAACTGACAAGATTGAATGCCAAGTTGATGGAAGGACAAGGGGGGAACCAATCCAGTGTTTATTGCAGAATCCTCAGATCTCAGGTCACAGGGTGCATTGAAGCATGAGTGACAGCATAAAACAAGAACATGTTTGGCAGTCTGCTTAAGAACCATTTCGATCAGGCAAGAGGACTGTCAGTTTGAGCCCAGGCTGGGTAACTTAGTGACTTGGTGAGACCCTTTTAAAAAAAGAAGAAAGAAAAAAAGAGCAAGCTTCTAGAAAATTTGAGATTTATTCTCTTGAAAGAGCACTCTGGGGACAGGGAGAAGGGGTACCATGGAGGGACAATGTACAATGGGGCTGGGGCATTAGCAGGAACTATCCCTCGATCTTGAGGCCTCCAGGTGACTTCCCTAACTGGGTTCCCTACCTCTCCCCACTGTAGGATGTTAGAAGACTTTCCCCCACAATATCTTATGACACAGACAAGAGAAAACAAAAACAAACCAAATAAAATCTGAAGAGTGATGTCAAGATTTCCACAGGAAAATCTGAGGAAGATCACTCCACAGTGAAGCACAGAGGTGCTCTTCATGCAGTAAAGCATTGCGATCCTTTCTAAGTAGCTGCACTTTCATTCCAAAGCTTCTGAGAAAGACTGTAATAAGAATGTTAAAGATGAAATTAAACCATTAGAAAAGCCATTTGAAAGGAGTAGCAATTATCTACGAAGATGAAAACTTTAGCAAAATTATGACTATCTTCCAAGACACAAGGAATGACATTGCATCCACAAAACGAGCACAAGATGTGACATACACCAAGATAGGTAGATAAATACTCAGAAAACAAAGTCTTGGAAATTTAAAAGAAACCTGATAACAGAAAAAAAAAAATCTCAAAAGAGAACCTGGAAATAAAGTTGAAGAAATAAACCAGGAAGTGGAAGAAAAAGGAGGAGAACATGAAAATGTAAGAAGATGATGAAGGTCAGTGTAGGAAGTCCCAACTCAGGAACCATAAAAGTTCCAGAAAGAGAGAATAGGTTAAACAACGTGGAGCATGTGATCAGAGAAATGACTTCTCAAAGAAAAATTTCAAATTGAAAGGAAACACAGGCAACCTAGAACAACGGTTAAAAACAAACCCACAGTAAGGCATGTATATCCTTACAAAACACTGAAATGCTGGGGACAGAAAGTAAGATCTCAAATAGCAGAGGGGAGGCGAAGTTGTGGGATTCCTCAGACCCACTTTAGGTTCCTTAGTTTTCTGTGTCTTCCACCAGGTCCCATCAAAGACAGATTGTAGTGGTGCCACCACCTGCCTCACAAGTGCAAGGTCCCAAGTTCGATCCCCAGTACCAAAAGAAACCAAAACACAAAAAACAAAAACCCCCCCACCAGATTGTAATTTCTCCAGAACTAGAGCCAAGTGATAGTTTTCAGGAATTTTTCTGCTTTTCATCAGCCCAAGGGGATTTACTTATGAGCAGCTTCAGGCCCAATGCAGTACAGATCATGTTGCTCTCCACACAGTGTTCAGAGGTGGCTGTGGCCTGGTTCTACAGTGGAGGCCCATCTGACAGTGTTGTGCATGGCCCAAGGGTGCTGGGTGGTGCAGTATGTTGCCAAGGGATGGAAAAAAGCCCCCAGCAGTGGCTTGTGAGAGATCAAGTTTATTAAAATGTTGACTGAAAAGGGTAGGGCTAATTGGGACTTAATAGCCAAAAAGGGTAGAATCCAGTGGCAGTGAGCTGGACTAGTTAGTCACCAGCATCCAGTGCCAGGGGGCTGGACAGGGACAGCACCAGGGTTTGGTAGTGGTGAGCTGGACAGAGAAATGGGCAGAGAGAACTGGAGTGTCCAGTGGTGGCTGGCTGGATTACAGCACTCACAGCTCCCTCTTCTGTACCCAGTTATTGCAGGGAGGGGTTTTATAAGCACATGGCATGGCAGTGGCATCCAGAGTCTGCTTTGCTCCACTGTGTGAGCAGCATTTAAAGAAGTGGCTGATTTCACATATAAGCAGAAGAGCAGTTTCTATAGATAGCACTCCTTTGTGCAGTCCCCTGTCCCTCAGATAATAATTATCCAGACATCATGGTCCCTGCACACTTGCAATGTCCCCTTGACTTGAGAAGAGCCTTAGGAAATGCAAAAGGGGTGTTCCAGGGACACGCTTTGAAGTGTCCTCGCTTTTTTCAGGGACGATACATGTGGCCACCACAAACAGCAATGTCCATCAGTTGCCCTGTGCCTGATCCTCTGGCCAGTCCTTCAGAATGCAAGACAGTACCTGCAACACCTGTTAGACCTCAAACTCCTAGTCCTACTGCCCAGTCTGATCCTGTCTCTTTCCCTAGACAGCAGCCGCTGCTGAGTTGGCTCCCAGAGCCTGCTGTGTTTCAAGTGTGAGGAAGTCGATGTAAGAATGGGAACCAGAAAGGCGGAGACACCTCCCTGACCCCCTCCTAACCTTAATATTCCACGTCTTCTACATTCCTGCTTTCAGTGTCTCCCCTCCTACCCGCCTTCCCCCATCAGTGCTTCATGAATGGAATCACCAGAGGCCCTTGATTTTCTAATCTAACCTTGCAATGGTGATTCTTATTTCATACATTTCATATTTTTCTCTCTCAAAACTCTGAGGACCTTGCTTCACTCTCCCGCATTAAGCATAGCTGACAAGGCATCCAACAATGACTTGGATACACAGGAGCCCTTAAAAAATTTTTAAATTTCATTAGTTTATTCCTTGAAGTAGAAATTTGTCTGTGTTAATTCTTTCTGCAGCAAACTACTCTCTCCACGAATCACTCCCTCCAAAATTGTTTTTCTTCTCTTTTCCCCCACAGGAACATAGTATCACTAGTCTGGAACACAGAAACAAAATCTGCTCTTCAAAATCAGACACACTGACAGTCACAGTGACAGATGAGGACATGACCAAAATCAACTGTGACTCCTGCTTGTGGGTATAGCTGAAAGAGTTGACGTGTGACCAACGGCTCTTTTGAAATTTTGTATGAAAACCTGCAGACACACAGTGCACACACATTCTAGTTACAGTTACTCTTAACAGATGTAAGAAGATCAGTAAAGGATACATGAATCTACAATGTTAGGCAACCTGTTAATATGACATCATTATAAAATTTTATAGGAAAGAACCCAGAATTATGTTTTCTGTTATGCTCACCATTCATCAATTGTGTATTTTAGAGAACTGGACCTTCTCTCTCACCCAGCAAACTCTCACCTCTTATCAGGGAAGCAGTTATTATTTACTCTTCCCATCTCTTGGTAGCTGGAGTGTAGTTAGGTGATAAGAATGACAAACAGATATTCTTGAAGGAGAAATACAGAGTCAGAGGGGCAGCTGGGGATTTCTGCTGCTGAGTGGAGATGCTAGGGACACCAGCACCTCTACTGGGCATTCCTAGTCCTTCAGTTCCACCCAAGCCTGGCTCCCCCGCCTTCTCCCATCAATCTCTTTGCATACATTGCTTGTTTTACTGTGGTTTCATATTGAGTTTATTTGTTTGTAACCAGAGAATCATGATCAGTTCTGATGAAGTTCGTGACTCTGTGGCCGTCAACCACATCTGTTTAGGAGACACTGGGGGGGTCTGGCCATCTCTCTGCTTGGTGCAGTTGCCTAGAGCATCCTTTGTCCTAAAAGTAGCAAAACCGCTGCCTGGTAAGTGTCACAGGATCCCATCTGTGTAGCATGCAAAGCCCTTACCTTTTAGTGAAAGTGGTTTGTCAAGAACACTTTTTACCATTTCTGAAACATTGGCAATCTTTGTCATTTCAAAAGAAGCTCACAAAATAAGAATTTTTTTATGGCATTAGCATGTAAATAGTGAATATAAAAAGGAAGTGATTACATAAAACGATGCAGTTTCAACCAGTTACCTAGTGAAAGGAAATAAGGAGGCTGTCAACAGCTTGATGGCTCACTTCAAAATGTTAAATACAATGTCAGCTATCCGAGGAGGAGCCATCAGAAAAGAAAATCCCTTCTAGTTGTTCCTCCATCTGTTGCACTAGCCAGCCTAACTATTTGCAGCACATGGCTTTGCTCAAGCCTCTCCAAATGGACGGAGCTTCTTGTCAAGGGAAGATTATTATACCAGTAAATTCAAGATTTCTGAGGGTAGCCCTCTTCTGATTTGAGATTTGCTCACTCTACCACCTCTCTACCCAAAGTATCCTGTTTAGAAGAATTGTCAGCATGGACAGCTGCAAAGTCAAAGCCCAACAACATAAACTATGGTCATCCCATGAGATTATAAGGGAGGCAAAAAATTCCTGTTGCCCAGCAACACTGCAGCTGTCCTGACATTGTGTCACACACATTACTTGTGTGTTTGCAATGATGCTGGTGTAAATAAACCTGATGTGCTGTCCATTGTATAAGAATACAACACATAGTGTTATGTACAGCATAGTATCTACGTAATACTTGGTAATGTTTGTCAGTGACTCTATTGCTAGCTTTTGTACTTATTCTACTTGTTATTATTATTTTAGAGGGTACACCTTCTTAAAAGAAGAAATTGACCATAAACAGTGTGACATGTTATGCCAGCAGCAGCCTCATACATCAATCTCCTGTTAACCACACCACTTGATTACATCAAGAGGCCAGATCAAGCATTGGACCTTGACAACCTAGGCTTGTGTAATATGCTGAGATGTTTGCACGTTGCCTGACTGCATTTCTCAGAGCACGTTCCCATCATTAGGGGACAGCAGGACTCTAGCTATTATATGAGCTGAATAGTGTAGGATATTAAAGAAATTTACAGAGCAAGTAAACAAAATCAGCAGATTTTACAATTATCCCAAGTGTTAATTTAGTAGACATGCAGATTATAACAGTTGTTCAGAATCCATGTCATTCCTGAAATTCAGCTACTTCATTAGGAAGTAGCTGAATTGTTTTTATTTCTGATAGCTTCTGCAAGTTTGTTGAAAAGATATTTTCTACAGAATATGATATTTTCACAGAATATTAGCACAAAAATATCACTTGTGTCATGCATTGCACATGCAGCATACAACAAGATGAAGAGAAGGCAAAGTAAAAATCTCTCTTTGCAGCTCTTACAGACTACACTGGGCCAGTAGCCATTGGGCAATCTGTCAGCAATCATAAATCATATGAAGGAATGCCTTTCAGCAATTATCTTAACCATAAGATATTTAAAGTTAGTTGGTCTGCACTCCCATAGACCCAGTGATGCATTTATCAGCAAATAATTCTAAGTAGGAAAAGGTGAAAGTCCAGTGTGGAAACAAGCCATTGTGTCATATCATGGCAGACTGGCCAGTAGACAGTCTCTTGGGAGTTGGCCAGCTGGTCACACAGACATCTGCAGAGGGGAAGCCTGTGTGATCCAGCAGCAAGTGATATACTCTTGAAACAATAATAAATATTAATAGTATTTTAAGGTATATAACAACTGCAATGTGAGATGAAAATATGTATGGTTGTTATGGGTCACAAAATTTACTGGCTTTGGGAGGATGCATCACGAGTCTGCAAGTGTTCAATTGAAATAGGAATAGAAGTTTTGCATTCACAAATGAAAAAACACTTTTTTTGTGGAAAAAGAGTCTCACGATGTAGCCCAAGCTAACCTTGAACTCGCAGCGATCCTCCTGCCTCAGCCTCCCGGGTGCTGGGATTATGTGCTAATGCCATGTGCCACCACGCTTGGCAAAACATGCTCTTGAAACCTTTGAACTAAGAGATTATATCCCTAGATTACCTTACCTTAATTGTATCGGTGAGATAAGTTTTTAAACTCCAAGTTCTAAAATCACTCTGATGAATATATCTGGAAAAATTAAAAGATGTCCTTGTTAAGCTGCTAATATTGAAGAAGAGAGTAGAAGCCAGTATTTTTCCAAACTTTCAAATAGGGAAAAAATGTATTTTTCCAATATGGAACTGAAGTAGACTTCTCCACTGATGTATTTAAATAGAGAAATAGTGAATATTAGGAAACACTTTCAAATTGTTTTCCCCCTTATTTGATGACATCACAATTAATCACAGATACACAATTCTTTTTTGTCTGATGTAAAACTTTGTAAAGACATTGACCTAACCAAAAATGAACTTAATGATCGGAGGGAAAAAATTGAAATAATTGAAGTTTTGGAGAATTCCAGTGCCCCCTGGAAAAATCCTCTCCTTTCCTTACTGAGCAAACTTTGAAACTAATTCCCTTGGCAATAGTAAGTCTGAAAATTGGGATTTGTTAACACATAATTAGTTTTTAAAAGGTCAAAGTGAATTGCATGTCAACTCATACTTTCTTATGTAATATCAGCAACCTAGTCTTCATTCTAATATCTCTTTAAAAATATTAAAAATAACTTTAATTGGCCTATATTTCAAATGTTTTTCTTTGTTTTAATCCATTAGTAAAGAACAGTATCACTATTACTCACATTTGTGTTTAAATATTCCTATAATTCAATATACAGGTTTCCTTTGTTGTATGATGCTTATTTCTATTCATTTAAAATATCCTTAACCTCAAAAATTGAACATGGAATTACCATATTATCTAGAAATTTCACTTCTGGATATATACCTAAGGGAATCAAAAGCAGCAGCTCAAGAAGATGTTTGTACACATATGTTCATAGCACCATTACCAAGAGGTAGAAATAACCCAAACTACCATTAACAAATGAGCAAATAAGCAAAATATGATATGTACATAATAGATCATTATTCACCTTTTTAAAAAGTGAAATTCTGACTTGTTCTTCAATATGAAAAAACGTGAGAGCTTTATGTTAAGTGAAATAAGCCAGTCACAAAAAGACAAATATTCTATGATTTCATTTGTGGGAAGCACGTAGAATACTGTACTCAAATTCATAACAGAAAGGAAAATGGCGGTTGCCAAGGGCGAGAGAGTTGAGCGGTAATAGAGAGTGTGTGAGGGGTGTATTAGCATTGATATGGCTGAGTTTGAGTCTCCCATTGTATTCTGTTACTCCGCTAGTTCTTTTTTCAATTTTTAATTTGTATTAGTCCATGTCTACAGCACCCAGTGATTACACTCACTGTGGGGAGTCGGTGCACGGACATAACATGTCCTGATGCTTTTCATCTCCTTCCCCACTTCCTTCCATTTCTTGGTCCCTTCCTTTCCAAAAGATCTATCCCCCTATTGCCTTTATCTCTCTTTTATTTTGCTCTTTATTTATATTTTGGTTTTTCTCATATAAGAGAAACCATGTGATATTTAAGCTTTGATTTACTTCATTATGATCTGGTGGTGCATCCATTTTTCTAAAAATGACTCAAGTTTATCCTTCTTTATTGCATAGCAGTACTTCATTGTGTGTAAATACCACACTTTATCCACTCATCTTTTGATGGACTTGTAGGCCTAGTTTACTCTTTTCCTTCTTTCTTGACTTTTTGGGACTATTCAGATATTTTTATAATTACTTTTTCCTAATGGCTTTAAATATTTTTTGCTTTATTTTAATAGTGGTTTTTACATAGGAAATCCAACATACATAACTTTTACAAATTCATTCATAGTCAATAATGAATGATTTATTTTGAAATACAGATATATGACAATCATCTTACAGATCCAAATTTCCCCAATATTATACATTGTAGTTGTTGTATGTAATACATTTATATAAGTCAAAGTTAGAAATATGTTTTAAGTAGCCACAAATACTTTAAGAAAATATAATAGAAAATTGAGAAAACCATAGTGAAAATAGAAAATTGCATGGAAAAGGGCAAAAAATGCCTTTGGCCCTTATCCAAATATTCATAATTTCTGATGTTCCTCACTCTTTTCTGAGCATCTGAATTTCTACCTGGTATCATTTCATGCAACTTGGAGAATTTGTTTAGCATTACTTGATGTGCTGGAGATGAATTCTTAGTTTTCCTTAAATAAAAAATATCTCATATCACTCTGTGTGCGTGTGTGTGTGTGTGTGTGTGTGTGTGTGTGTGTGTGTGGCTGGAGGTCTAACCCAGGGCCTCGTGTGTACTAGGCAAGTGCTCTGCACCCTAGGTCCCTTCACCTTCATTCTTAGTGACATTTTCATTGGACCTAGAATTCTGTGTTGCCATTTTTTTCCCTTCTGTACCTCAAAACGGTTAATCCATTGTCTTGTGGCCTTGACAGTTTTCATTAATTAGTCATGAATTGGATCATTGATCCCCTGTTTGTAACATGTCATTTTTCTCTCACTATTTGCAAGATTTCCTTTTTATTTCTATCTTTCAACAATTTTTTATTTTGCCTTCTTTGTGTGTACCTAACTTGATATTCTGTTTTTCCTCAAATTTAAGGAACCTTCAGGCAATTCTTTGGCCCGTTTCTTTGCATCTGTTCTGTACGTGCACA
The DNA here is from genome assembly GCF_000247695.1 of Heterocephalus glaber. Next base: position 21,768,172 of record NW_004624758.1, read on the forward strand.
ATGCAGCCAGGGTTTGGGCAGAGAGAGTTTGGGGACCCCTCTCTGGCTCTTTTTATGGGCTTCTCCCACTATTTTCGGTATCACACTTGCATAGCTTCTCTTTTCTGGTTCCCAGGCTAGAAAGAATATAATTTTTCCGCAGGAGCTCCCGCCTTTGCTGTGTGCCTTGTGCAGCCTGTGTTTAGTTCTGTGCTGTCAGCCTCCGGGAGGGAAGCTGCTCTTGCAGCTCCCTGTTCCTTTCCTCACTCAATTCCTCCCCGTCCACGCTGCTGCTCTTCTTCGCTCTTCAGTAGCTTTAGGAAAGAAGCTCAGCTGGGCTGCTCAGGGTGCTCTGTGTGTGGCAATCACTCACTGTTAAGTAGAAGTCTCATGTCGGCACACCTGACCTGAGCATTTCTGTCAAAGGCCTGAATGCTATTCTCAAAGGAGACTGGCGAAAACCTCAGTTTTCTGCATTACAAAGGTGGGACTCATAAGATAGGAAATTTCCAAAACACAGCAGTATGAAAGAAGTTTGCCACTGTTCACTTCAACAGTCTGAGTAGCATTTGAACAACAATCCTCTTCTTGGTTGCCCAGTATTGTGCACCATTCAGACATAAATTTCCAAACCACAATAGGAACTGTAAAATGGTCTGCCCTCGGTTGTATCTTATACGAATGGAAGGATCTGTATTCCCTCCCTGAAACAGAGACATTCCGAAGTCTCTTCAGTTTATACCTCCAACACTGAACACCTCTTGCCTCCTGCCTCTACTCCCTTTTCCCTATTTACTTTGCATTCAGCAGACTCTAATGTTGAGGCATGACTAAATATGCCTAAATGTTCGGATTCCTTTAGGAAGCTTTGGAATATGAGCTTGCTTCAATCCAAGCTTTTTTGGGGTTCTCTGCACACTGATATTCCAAAACCAAAATCAAACCAAAAAACCCAACTCTCTAAACCTTATGAGTAGTCACTGTGTATGGCTACTAGAGGCTATAATTGCGGTCATCACCTGATTCTTCTTTCTCCTCCTCCTCCTCCTCCTCCTCCTCCTGTACCGGGGTTCAAACTCAGGTCCTTGCGCTTGCAAGGCAGGTAGCGGCACCACTGAGCTAAATCCCCAGCCCATCACCTGATTACTCTTACCACAATTTGTCATCTTAGATGCATCTATATCCATGGTGAGTTTACATAACGATTTTGCACAAATCACCATCCCTTTATATTTCAAGTCTTTGATGGTTACATTGACCCTGGCAATTTTGTCCATTTGCAGAGAAACTTTGGATTTACTCACTTGAGGGCAAAAGGAGTTCTAGGAACTCTCAGTTTGGCTATTTCTATCACAATAGCCTTTAATCAGAAGATTAGAGAGCCATGTATTTTTTTCTAGCTATGCATAGGAAGGGAGGAAGGATGTTTTTGGAGTTCCACTGAGCTCCTACCCCACGACAAAGTCTCCAGCTTTAAATTTATTTTCCTAGATAACCTCCACAGTAAAACTGGAGAACTGCAATAATGTCCTGGGTTTCTAGGGGGTTTTTTGCATCAGAGTTCAATAATCCCTAAAATATGTAGTGTTTTCTGATGTACACTTTTCCTAGCAAAACGCCTCGTGTCTCTTTGGAGACACTTGGAAGGAAAAGTGACCAGGCATGCCTGTGATGTTACTGAGGCTCCAACTTTGTCTTCTTCATTCAAAGGGCACCAACTCTGTGAGCTGATTGAAGTCTGGGAATCGAATGAGAGGCTGTGACTGTTTGAGGGCTTACACTGGACCACTGCTGGCCAATCCTAAAGTTTTCGATTGCACAGATAAAATAGGATGTTCATGAACTGTCTGTTAATTTTATGCTAAGAAACTTTACTGCCTCTTGCCAAAGAGTAAAAAACTCCTGTTGGCCCAGGTGTGTTTGTCTCACTGTGGCCCCTGCTCCTATTACTGAGCCACACCCCCTTATCTCTTGCAGCGCTGCCATTTGACAGCGAGGGCGGTCATGTCAATAATGGCATTTTCCATTCATATCTTGGCCTAAAGGAAGCCAGAGATGTTGATATTCCTCTTCTGGATGCAGTTACCCATGTCCTGGTCAGGGGCTCAGGTGCCAAGTCCAGAGCTTATGTTCGAGGGTGAGTGGGTGAATGGGTCAGTCTACTCGCTTACACTCTGATCTTTCAGAGACTTTGGTGTCTGATCCATTACACTGAAAAATTTCTATCAGTTTCACTTAGAGCAAGCCACCCCTGAGTTCAACTTCTTTCTGCCTAAAGCACTAGCTGCTGGAACAACTGCAGACTGGTCAAGCTGATACACTGAATCTAGGGTACCTATGAGGTACACACCTAATCCAAAATAATATCCTTCCCTCACAAGCCGATCTCTCTTAAAATCTGTGACATACCGTATGATGGCTTATGTTTGCCAGTGCAAAGGTGATCAGTTATAATCTAGTGAGAACACACGCTCACTCAAGTTGAGCTAAGCAGCTTTATTATTCAAATACAGGCACCCGACATCAGCAGAAACCTAGATCCATGCCGCGCAAGTCTAGTAAGGCTCAGGAAGTGGCATAGCACATGTAGAGCTTCATCTGTCCCTGCCTCATATTGGACCACAGCCATGGGACCGGGCAGGGACTCTCCTCCAGGCTTTAGATCCCGGATGCAATTGGAGTTGCTGAACCCAAGCATTTCTGAACATCCTGTTCTTCAAGAAATGAAGACAGCTCAGATTGTTCCGGATGGAGTCTGCCTATCTCAGGATCTTATCATATTCTCTATACATTCCGCCTGAGAGTCACAAGCAAGAGGACCCCACAGCAGGGTGGGTGGAGACCACCTGGGCACCAGTCCTAAAGTTGTCTCCTTTGTACAGACCAGGTGGGAGTTGAATGAATCATGCATTGATTTTTTTCCCTGGAGAATTTATTCTCCTTTTTATGTAGGAAACACTTTTTTTTTTTTTTTTACAAGTTTTGGATAACATAAGTAAGAATTCTTAGGTATTGTTGGGGTGTAAAATGCTTTGTTAGGTATGCTGCATTGGCACCAAGGGCCCCATAGGGCTCGGTCTAGCTGTGATCAGGAGGCAGTGAGGGCTGGGTCAGGAGGCCTGGAGGCACTTCTAAAGAAAATGTAGGCTTTGTATGCATGGAGTACTACTGTGCCACCAAGAAGAATACACTTGAGTCATCTGTAGGAAATAAGCCATAATGTTAAATGACGTGGATCAGAAACATAAGCGTGGAGATCAGATGGTTTCTCTTATATGAGAAACCCCACCTATAAATAAATAACAAAAAATACAGAATAGTTAATCAAAAATAGGAAGGTAGATTTTTTTTTTAAAAAGGAAAGAGGCCCAAAAGATGGAGGGAAGTGGGAGAAAGGGAAGGGGAATGGGATAAAAAAGAATGAAGAGGTGTTAAGTAGATGTACGAACTTCTTGTGTAGAATATAAACGTTGTGTATTGCAAACAGGTACCAAGAAAAATAAAAATTAAAAAAAGAGGTGAGTACTTTGCATTCAGCAAGGAAGGAAGAGGCTCCTCAAAGAGGGATGAGGAGGTGGTGCCCATTGTTCGGGGATCCTTGGGTCTTTGGGGTTTGGGACACAGGGCTCCAAATCCTCCTGTTTTGTCCCCTTTCTCACACCTAAGGTCCTAAGCATTCCTCACTGACGTACAGTTATTCACTGTGCAACCAGGCAACACTGAATTCAGTTGAGTCCAAGTTCTGGCTGCCCTCTGGCTTAAACCTTGACTTTGATTTCTGGCCGCCTCTGTGCTGTGTCTGCAGTACAGATAGATGACTGCTTTGGCACAAGTCCCTGGGTTCCTGCCCATGTCTTGGGCTGACAAATTAAGATTCTGAAACCTTTTCTGTTTTTCTGCTCTTCAGCAAAGAAGCAGTCAGCCTACCCTGCCATCCTTGAAGGCCAGGGGAAGCAACACCCCTAGAATCGATCCCTGCATCCACTCAAGAGCAGAGCTCGTGGTAACCAGTTTGAGCACAAAAGTAACTTACTAAGAGATATTAGAGGCTCCCAGAATGTCCAGATGGGCCAAGGGAGCAGCTTGAACAGTCATAGGCAGACTGTTCACCTGGGGATCTGCAGGGGGGAGTGCCCCACCCCAGCCCCAGACCCTTCCCTGACGTCTCTCAACCAAGACACGCCTGTATGCTTCGTGACATCACCACTCAGATGTCATCTTTCTGAGTCCTAATCTCCAGGAGCACTGGATGGGGGGAGCCCTCGCCACACATCTGCACCTGGCCCCCAGGAGTCTGGAGCCACATCTGAGAGCCACCCTTTGCCCGCACCCCGCTTGGCCACATGCAAGGCTGCCTCAAGCTGTGTTTGTTGTCAGCCCCAAAGACTGTTCTCCAAAGGAGCCCTTCTGGGCTGTGGAATCTGGAGCCAGCACTCTTCTTACTATTTCTATTCAGACCTGTTATTTGTGTTGATCTTATAAAAATACATATTTGATCTTATAGGATCAAAATTGTGATAAAGTAATCTATTTTTCCACATCGAATCAAATATATTTTATCATAATTTCAATGTCTATTTTATCATATTGATCTGATAAATAGATTGTATTATATCTACTTAAAATGGGAAGGGGCCCATTTTGTATCACCCTCTGCATCTGGAATGTCCTTTGTTCCACCTGTCTCTCCCTTGTTTCCCCATGTCCGGAGTCTTCCCAGACCATCTGAATTACTTTCTCTTCCAAGAATCTTTTAAAACCAAGCCCTGCAACATGCTGTCACTCTATTTTTGTCCTTCAGAGCACCTTGTCTGTCTCTGTGTTAAAGACATACTGCACTCTGCCTTGACTTACAATTTCTGCACTTGCCTTGCCCCGTCCTACTTGACGCCAAGTTACCTCAAGACAATGGCTGAGACACATTTTCTTGGGTTCTGCTCAAGTTATTCCCAGGAAAGCCCTGCCAGGTGCCAGGCATTGCACCGGGACACCAGGGTGCAAGGATGATAAGACTCAGTCTCCTAACACCTTAAGTGAAATCAACCAGGCTTAGAAAGTCAAATATTGCGTGCTTTTGATTGTATTTGGAATTTTAAGAAAATTATTAGAGAGAAAAAAAAGAAGACAGAGAAGAAAGAAACCACTAGAAAAGAGGAAGGGTGTGGGGAGGAGGAAAGAAAGGGGTAGTGGGGGAGGGTGAAATATTCAAAGTATGTTGTAGGCATGTATGAACGCATCAAAGTGAAGTCCACTTTCTGTACAACTAATATGCACTAAAAACCAAACCCTTGGTTTCCGCCCTGAGGCACTTACAGTCTCATAAATGAGACTATGCTCCTTGAAGTACCTGTAACCGAATTTCACATTTAATAGCTTCTAATATGGCTTGGTTGAATTTAAATGAAAATCGACTTATTCCAGGGAAGAGAAACCAGAGAGAATGCAGAAGTCAGAGAGCTGCACAAAACAGTGCCAGCCTCTGAGGCACTGAGTCCAGCTGGGTGTGCTGTGGCCAGGGTGGGAGCCACTGCTACCCTGGTTCCCTGGGCAAATGCACCTGAAGCGGGCACATGGCTACCAGGCAAACAGGAAGATGCCCAGGTCTCTGATGAAAGAAGGGGCAAGAGAGGCTTTTACTAGGCGAGCTCAAGCCCGAGGGTTTCTGCGAGGCCCCATGAGAGTATGAAACTCCAGCACCAGCACAGGCGAGGGACAGAACTGTGCCCAGTCATCTTGGCCTTTATGGACTCAGCCTTGTTCTTTGTTGTCACCTCAGGATGAAGGATCGAAGCAGACAGGCTTTGATGTGATTATGAAAGACTGCTTCCATCATGTCAGGAGGTACAGTTGGAGAGGGGAATGGAAAGGGCCCCTCTGTGCTTCCTATTTGATCTTGTTGGGATTTTATTATGAAATCCTGGTCATTTTGTGTCCATAATAGAATTTGTTCCACCCACTTTAGGGGGAGTATTATATTGTCAATCATTTGATGAAAGTTATAACATTTTATTAACATTCGGCCCTAGTTTAGCATCATTCCAAAACAGTCTAGAATCACTCTTGGAATTCCTAAAAATGGAAATTGTAAGGTGGCAATGGCCAGCTAGGTCAAGTGCTCTTCATCTTTAGGGCCAGAGTAGTGGGATGGAAGGATGGAAGTGGAGGAGGAGATGGGGAAGAGGGAGGAAGAAGGGAAAAGGAGACCTGCTACTCCTCCTGCTCCCACTTAAGGATTCTCAGAAACCATGCACCAAAGATTTCATGCGCTGTTTGTTATCCATGCAGGTTTTCCTCAACTGGAGCCTGCTTACTGGCTTTTACGCGTGCTCCTTTACTAACCTTCATTCCACGTCTAGATCCCACATTGGGAAGCTGATGAAAACCTTCGGGACAAATCCAGAGAGGGCGGAGGGCTGGCTGTGAGGAGGAAGAGGGGGTGGACGAGCGGGTTGGGGAGGGAATGTCTACTTTGTTCTGATGAGATTATTCATGTAATCACAGCCTGCAGAGAACATGGGATTCGGGCAATATATTCTTAAAGCACATTAAGCGTCAAACCCAGGAGGGGACAGGAGTGGCAGGAACAGTAATCTCAAGACAGGCTCATCCAGTGGGGACTTCAGGCAGCCAACCTGGAACTCTGTGTTATTTTGTTTTTTTAAAAGAAACCAATAATTAAGGACTATTCATGAATGTTACATTTGCCTAATAAAAGGTGCAGAACAAAATCATTGTTAAACCCTTAAATTTTTAAGGTTTAATGATGCTGTTTTTACATAAAAGTCCATCAAAGTGGTACTTCCTGCTCAATCCTGAACTGATGCCTTTCTTGTCATCTCTGTGTGTTGGTCTGTTGTTCTTAGTTTAACACCACCCAGGGCTTCACAGAGCTTTGTGCTCATTAGCTTTTCACTCTTATTCAAAGTCCTATCGCTAATCCTTAGGATCTAGTTAGTGTTGGCCCCAGGAAAGATCAGGGCTGCTCCAGAGACGCTAAGATAAGGCTGCAGCCATTTCCTCTTGCAACCAGCCCTGGTTCACATCTTGTTCCCCATGACTGGTTTCATATTCTTTGTCCTACACGTGTTCTGTCTTTTCTTCAGAGACTTAGAAACTCACAAAATCTTGGCTTCTGTAGAGAAATGATTTTTGTAACTTTGAGTTTACTATGAACATCATGTGCCTCTGGTGACTTACCCACTGAAGTCATTTCAGAATACTTATTCCATGTTAAAGACTGAATGGGGATATGAGAAATGACCTCATTCAAAGGTTCTTAATGGCTTAGCTCAGGCTGCCATAACAAAATATCATACTAGAAATGTACATTCTCACAGTTCTGGAACCCTGAAGTCCATGTCAAGAGTGGCAGATTCAGCATCTCCTCAGAATTTTTTTCTGGGTTTGCAAATTTCTCCTCTTGCTGTATCCATTTGTGGAGAAGGAGGAAAAGAGCTCTTTTTTTTTTTTTTTTGGTACGGGGGATCGAACTTGGGTCCTTGCACTTGTGCAGCAGGTGGTGAAACCACTGGGCTAAATCCCTGGCCCAGGAAAAGAACTCTTTTGAGTCCATTCTTGTGAGGACGCTGAGAAGAACCCCCACCTTCATGACCTAATTGTTTCCCAAATGCTCCACCATTATGTGGAAGGCTTGGGGTTTAGCATGAATCTAGGGGTGACACAAACATTCATTCAGTCCATGGCACCCAATAAAGATAAAACTCCTCCCTCCAAGAAGAGTGTTGGATATTTGAGAGTACATACTTGGTCGTCATGGAGATTGGGGATGCCCCTGGCATTTAGGAGGATGTTAGACATGCTGCAATAAACAACCCAAGGACAGTTTCTCCCACATGTTATGTGTGCAACTCAGTTTGGTGTCATATAATGAAATAACTGAGATGATTACCTTATAAAAGAAAAGGCTTACTTCAGCTCACAGTTGTGGTTTCTGTCTCAGGTTGGGTAGACCTGTTGCTTTAGGCCTTCTGTGGGCCATGGATGGCCATGGAAGAGAGTGCATGGTAGAGCAAAGCTGCTTAGATCATGATGGAGAGGGAAGAGAGAAAGAAGCTGACTGGGATCAATGACTGCTCCCAATGTCACAATGTCCAAAGGTCTCACATTCAAAGGGTTCCAGAGGATCAAGTCATTAACACATGGACTTCAGGGGACATTCAACACCCAAACTACAACACTACCTAACTTCTTCAAATGTGCCACTGGATAATCACAGGACTATTTATAATTATCCTAGGCTACAACTTGATTCTAGTTTACTTAGAAAGATAACATATATTTTATGTGCACATTTGAATACATTTGCCAGAATGAAACAAGTCTACTTTTCTTTTTATAAAGCAAAGTATACTTTTGCTTTTTTTAACTTTCTGGAAAAACATGCTGCATCAACCTGGACTTCTGGCTGTTCCATTCTTGGAGTTTCTATGGGTAGGTGAGCCTAATTATGTTTCTATATCATCTAGAACAAGTGGGCTTGAATATTTATACATTTAAATAGGTATTGTATAATTAATTATAAATTGCACTGTTTCATATTAGAGTTGAGACACTTTATGCTTTCTAAAGTTTTGTTTTGAGATCAATTATATTATTTAGGAATCGTTGCAAAGGGTCGTTGAAAAGTACATGTTAATAAAGTATGCAATGGTTCTGTTCCATCATTTATTTAACGGGTCCCCATTGATGGGTATTTGGACATTTCCAACATTTTATTTTTATAATATTGCATTGAAGAACTTTACATAGATCATTTGCCATATTCACAGTGTTTAAATTTATTAGTTACTAACATTAAAAACGGGAAATTTTTCATGCAAAGATGTAGTTTTCTGTCTTTTAACAATCTTAGGTTCTCCTTTCCGGCCGGTAGTAATCTGGGATTCAGAAGTAGCTGTCTACTTTGAATAAGGCTTATGATTTTTTTGGCAGTGAGGCCATAACGTAATACCACAGACTGGGTGCCTCCTGCAACAAATATTTATTTCTCACCGTTCTGGAGGGTGGAAGTCCAAGTCAAAGTGCCAGAAAGATGTATTTCTTTCAGAAGCCTCTTCTCTTGGCTAACAAGTGGTCACCATCTCTCCGTGTACTCATGTAACATGTTTCTGTGTGCTACTTTGCCAGTAAAACCTCAAGTCCTAATAAATTCTTTTCTTTATAAATTAACTATCTCAGATATTTGTTACAGTAATGGAGAGTGAACCAACACACTATGTCCCTATCAAAAGTGAAAAAAGTTCAGGAGACACTGACAGGACCATGAAAATGGCAGGCAATATATGTTTAGATTCATGTATCCATGGGTATGGACATGCACTAGAATGTGACTTTCTCAGAGAATGAAACTGGAGACACTGGGTGAGACAAACTACTGCCTACCCAGCCTGAGTTATAAAATCAGGTTGTTTGCTTAGTCTTTTGTTTCCCCTCCAGTACCAGGGGTCAAACTCAGGACCTTGCACCTTTGAGGCAGTCACTGCCACTGAGCTAACTCCCCAGCCCTTGTTTGCTTCGTCCCAAAGGGATTCTTGGGTGGGGGCTCAGCTACATTCTATGTTGGCTCCTATTGCAACCATGGAAGAGGCATTGCTTTTCCTCATATATGATGCCGATAAGAGGTGTGATTGACAACTATAATGAACGTTTAAACTTAAAAAAATTACAATAAAAGACACATTGCCATGAATCTCCCCTGAAATAATCCCCCTTACTTTGAACACATCGATCCCATCCTCATTACCACTTTCTGAAGCGATTTTGGAAGTCCTCTTTCATGAATGTCTTTAGTTGTTGTCCTAATTGCCTTGATGTCCTAGTTCGAAACATTTCCCTTTCATGGTCGTTTTGACTTTGGAGGAAAACCAGAGGTCATATGGTGCCAGGTCTGTTGAATAAGGTGAATGAGGACACACTGTATTGTTCTGCAAGTCTGACTTTCCTTTGGATGGCATGCAGCAGTAGCATTCACCACATTTTTTATCACATTTCAAAAAGACATTCACAAAACTACTTCAGAAAATGGCTAGAACAATAGGATAAGTGTATTCAAAGGAAAGAGGTGCTTGGAGGAGTTTAACTGTAACACATTTAAAAAATTTTAAAGAGTCACTGAATATTTTGATCACACGTCCTATGCAAATAATAACAGGAAGCCAACAGATGCCCACTGTCCTCAGACACACTGGCAGCAAAATCTGCACATGCTTTAATTCTTTGTATTTTTCCTGCTCCTGAGACTTTCTTTAGGTCTGTGGAACTGCCACCCCTTGGGAAATGGATTGCTACCCTCCCTCTCCTTGTGCAATGCAGACACCATTTAATCTGTTTTCCAGTCTCATCAGGGCTCCGCAGTGAAAGGGACTGAAGCCAAATCCCTATGCTGCTGAAACTGAAGCCAAGCTGGCTGAGGGGCCACCCTGCCCGAGACCTCAGCTCCAAAGGGAGCTGGAACGTTTGTGTTTGTGCATTTCCTTCCCTAAGCTTGAGTTTGTTGCTTGCTGTAGTGCAGCAGACCATGAATTCAAAAGGAGCAGTTTAGTGTCACATTTCAGATGAATATTCAGTCTTGACCAGTGGCCCCAAAGCCACAAAACAGAGACAGCTATACATATGCACACAGGGTAGCACATTCACGTGTACTTTCCATATCTTTCTGTGCCTAATAGAGTCAGAAATTCCAACACAAATGACTTTGGAGGTCAATCAGCCTTCTTTTCAAGGTGAATAAAGAGAATGCTTCTTACAGGGTAAGCAAAGGCAGTAAGCAACAGCTTAAAGAATGTGAAAAAACACATTTCCTATTTTCCAGCTCCTACATTTCTTTTTTATTCTTAGCATGTGGTACATAACCACTTTTCTTTGTTTGAATTGATTTGTAGTAACGGTGCAATTTCAGCTTTAGTGAGGCTGGGCTTTTGTTCTGGGGAGCCAGTTCCCCTTCATTGGAGTCACTTAGCTTTGGGAACTGTCTGCGTGCCACGCCCCCTCTGGTGGGAGAGCCTTTGCCACAGGTCTAAAAGCAAAAGGCCCCAGCCAGAGGCAGAAGTGCCACATCTTGGCTGATGTCACAGTTCAGGGGAACGAGTTCTCTTGCCATGTTTGTAAAATCTGCAGGAAATACAACCTTCATCTCAAAGTGAGACAATTGCTGAGCACACAGTTATAGTTTTATTTAGGGCTTTCTCTCATTTCATCCTCCAGCAATCTAATGGAAATGGAAGTGAAGAGAGATAAGTAATCGTGCCATGATCCCACAGCAATAAGTAGCAAGAGTGAGACTGGCTCCAGTCTCTTCACTCTTGATTCATTTTGTTACATTCAGCAAAAAACAAATTGATAACATCTGTTCCCCCAGTCCTACGCTCTTTAATCTGAAGAATTATCTCTTCAAAGAGCTGAAGTATGTCCAAATAGTGGTTAGGCTCCTACACAAGCTGGTGACATAAAAAAGAGAGGTAGTGGAGTCATTGGGGCCAAAAGTCATACACTCTGAGGCAATCTTAACAGATCAGGCTAGGAAAACCCTTTAACCCAGTAGACGTTCAACCCATTTGTTGGGAATGGCAGATCATTTTGTAAATACAGATCTCTTCAATAGTTTCATGCATACTGCTGAGTAATGCTTGCTTGTGCTGTGGAATCATTGGGTGCATTTGCAGCTTATTAGAGAGAAAGCAAGACCAAAAAGAGAAGCAGGATGTTTCTTCATTCCGTAGAGTTTGCTAATGGATCTTTTTTGGGTCTATTTTGGTTTACTATAGGGTCAGGCTCAGAGAGAGAGAGAGAGGGGGAGAGAGAGAGAGAGAGAGAGAGAGAGAGAGAGAGAGGGAGAGAGAGGCTCAGAGAGAGAGAGAGAAAGAGAGATAGAAATATTCGACATAAAATTAAACATGAGTAAAAAGTTGTGATTCTTAAGGTAATAATCATCAAAAAGAAAACTCTCCACTCTAAATTAGCAAGATAAATCTTCTGCTGCCCTCAAGCCTACCACTATTTTTTCTTGCAACAAGAAAAATGAGACTTAGAGTACATTAAATTCCTTCTTTATTCTTATGCTGTAATCTTAATGCTATCTTTATACACACATAGATATTTCTGTATATTTTCAGTGAATAACTTTTATGATTCATTTCAAGAAGATAAAATTAATCCTCTGTAGATAAATGAAGGCAGATCATCTTATAAAAGAAAACCTATCTGATGAAATAATATTAAGGTGACACACTGGCTTTATTGTAACAATAACAGCGATGACAAACTCTTTTCCTCCTCGGGTGTGGGAACGAGAAGGGCATAAAGTCTCTGGAATCTGCATACATCACTGGGTGGTATGGAATGGTGAAGAAATAGTCTGTTAGATTAAGCTCCCGGCTTGGGCTCAGCATCAGTGTGGATGCACTGTGCAGAAAGGGCAGGAGACCGGCTTCTGAGAAAATTCTTTCCTGACTTCCCAGCAAGTCTTAAACCTAAACATTGAGTTCTGCACGCACTAGGTTTCAGACAACACACCAAATGGCATGTGTGTCAGCTTTTAACCATTGTGCAAAACGCTCGATGTAAATCAGCTTGAGAGAAGGAAGATTTATATTGACTCACAGTTTCAAAGGTTTTAGCTTCTCATCTGCGGGCTCCATTGCTTGTAGGCCAGTGGCCAGGCAGAAGCATCATGGCAGAAGGGAGGGGCAGAGGAGAACTGCTCACCACAGGGCAGCCAGGAGGCAGAGAGCGAGAAAGAGCCAGAGCCGAAGCTGTCCCAACCAGACATGGTCTCCAAGGTCACACTCCCTGCATTGAGGCCTCCATCTCCTGATAATGCCCTCAGATTATGAAGTCACAGCCTTCATGATCCATCACATCTTGAAGACCCACCAGCAACCATGCTTCCAACATAATGAGCCTTGGGATAGGACATTTTGGACCCAACCACCACAGCCTGTACACTTTTTGGACTTAAAAAAGCAACCCACCATTATTACAGACCTCACTATGCATGGAACAACATGGAAATGAAAGTACTTCCCGTTATTTTGCATTTACATTCCCTGCCTTACCTTGGAAGAGGTGCAGGTGGTAAGGATGAAAGAAATGAGATGAGAGGATGAAATACTTTGAAAATGGAGAAAAATACAGAGGAAAATGTTTCCAAAAATTCCTCTTCCGGGGGTAACTATAAATTTCTTGTTTTGTTACTTGTTTTTTCACTTTTCAAAGTCTTTTTTGCATTTTAATAGGTATTATAATATTACTTTTATATTTGAGATTATTTCAAAACTAACATGTGAGTCATAAAAAATTTATAAGAAAAAAAGCAATAAAATGTGAATAATGTGAGCATCCGTTTTGCAAACACACAGAAGAAACAGCCATGATTAATATCTGAAGGTGTATCAATTTTCCTCTTACTGCATATTGACTTGCACTTTGAGCAAAAAGAAAGTGAGGTTCAAAATGGTCAGGATGGAAAATTAACATTTTTCTGACCACATACAGGGATTTTCTCTCACATATCAACCAATTGTCCAGTGACAATAGCAGGGTCAGACGAATAGTGTCAGATGCTGCAAGTTAATGTCTCAATCCCACAAGATTGCCCTTCATTGCAAGTAGTAAATTACCCACAGCTGTCTGACTTGGGTACAAAACAGAGGTCTCACAACCCCTCTTCTTGGGTTTAATTCATTCATTTGTTAGCACAACTCACAGAGCTCAAAGGAACACTTTCTTACATTTAGCAGTGTATTCAATTAATAAAAGATATCGTAAAGGAGACTCGTGACCATCCGGATGAAGAGATACTTGAGGTAGGGCTTCCATCTGTGGGTTGCCCAGCCCGAATGCTCTCTCCACTCCACTCTTCAGTAATGCTCATGGACGCCAATTCACAGACGTGATGGATTCCCAGCTCCGTCTCCAGACCCTCTCTGTCTCAGAGGATGGGGAGTGGGGGAGAGAGCTCCAAGTGTCTAATCACGGCTTGGCCCCTTTGGCGACACAACCCTCACTCCAGAGCCCTCAGGAGTCACCTCAATAGGACAAAAGATTCTCCCAGAACCCCTGTGACTTAGAAAATGACGAAGGTTTAAGAGTTCTGTGTCAGGAAGCAGGGACAGAGACCTAATGTATATTTCTTATTATATCACAGCATTGTAGCTGGTGACACTGCTAACCTTTGTCCCTACTGGTAGTATTTTCCCTCTATACTGGTAAACTTTGAACTCTTCTTTTCTTTTTTAAAAAAACACCATTTAAAATACATTGTCTATAGAAATGGAAGGATTTCTGTTACTATTTGTCACTTATCTGCTTTACTTTAAAAATACATGGTAAACATTTTGTGTCATTAAATTTTTTTTTACAAGTTCACTTTTAATGATTGTATAATGTTTTAATTTATTGATCAGCCCTAACTTATCTAGTGAGTCCCTATTTTTAGAAGGCCATTAGGCTGGGTTTCACTTGTTTCCACTAATAAGAAATACTGGTGACAAATCCTTGTAATAAAATCTTCATATCCGTCACTTACAAACGTGAATCAGCGTGAAAGTTTGCGGCATTGTGGTGAGCACTCCCAAATCACTTTCAAAGAGATTGTGCCCATTTACATTTGAGTCAGTGATGTGTAAGTGTGCCTGCAGCTCCAGCAATTTGAAGTGCTAGCATCAGCATTTCCCAGCAGGCTTTCTGCATTTATTTGCTGTGAGGATGCATATTTTAACTCGTATTTATGCCCTTTGCTAATACTACTTCCATTGGAGCCTTTGTGGTTTTATGTCTGAGTTCATTTTATCCTTTATCAAAAAAGAGACTGAAGTTGAAAACTTCTTTTTTCCAGATGGGGTCTCGCAATGTAGGCCGGGCTGTCCCTGCGTGCACTGTGTGACCCAGGCTGGCCTCAAACTTGTGGCAAACTTCTCAGCCTCTCAAGTGCTGGGGTTACAGGCTTGTGCCGCCACACCCAGCCTGAAGTGGGAAACTATGACAGACGAATCTCTATCCCAAGATCTCAAAGTTATGAGTTATCAACCTGACTCTAATTCAGACCTCTTCATTGATTGGTTCATTTATTTCATTACATTCCTTCAGTACATTCAATAAATACGAAGCTGATATTTTCACAGCATCACCAACTCAGCGTTCACATTTACTACCACATACTTCATCATTTCGACAATACCTGAGCTTCCAGAAAACCTCTATAATAGATCCATATATGTGCACACATCTGATTCTAGATGTGCCAATCCGACCCTGCAAGCCACCTGTTCATTTTATTTCTATGCCAGAATATAAAAGACCATTATTATTTGCCAACATCACTTCTCGGGCTTTTGGCTAGGATCGAGTGTAGTATTATTTGCCAACATAGCCCTTATAATCTTGGGGTCAGCAACCTCTCCTGCTGTATGCTGTCAGTCATGGACTCCAGCCCCAGCCAGCACACTGGGACAGAGGCTTTCTACAGGGCAAGCAGACCTCTGCATCTTGAGTCTTAGGAACTGATTGAGAAATTGTCAGAAACTGAGCCCCAGGATTTTTCAACTGGAGCAAATGAAGAAGACCACCCTGGGGTCTGCAAGCTGTCCTCAGGGAGGAAGCGATATTGGGGATGCTGGTACTTATCTTCCCAGCCACGGGAAGGGAGCCCATTTGTAGAGGAAGGAGTGAGCACCAAGTCCAGGGGCTGAGGATAGAGAAGGGGCAAGAAATCCAGGCAACAGGGTGTCAGAGTCCATCTGGTCTCAGCCCTGCTGGCTTTCCCAGTTAGGAAATCAGTGAATTCTTTTACTCTGGGGTGGAACAGGTTTGCTCCTGCCTTAGCAGATAATGTGTAAATGTTTCATAAGGAACAAGGGGCCGTACCAATAAAGCAGGGATAACATCTGGGAAAAACAATCGTTTCTTCCAGTGTTGGTCAGCCCAGTCTCTCTTTTTTTGTGTGTGTGCCGGGGATCGAACTCGGGACCTTGCGCTTGCGAGGGAGGCGCCGGAACCACTGAGCTAAATCCCCGGCCCATCACCCCAGTCTCTTAATCTGAGTTTCTTTTCTTTAATGATTCTACTTACTTTATTTCTAAAATTCGTATTAATACATGTGTGCAGGATGTAACAATTCCATTCTTTGTGGGGAGTTGGTACATGCACATAACAGACCTCCTTTTCATCCCTTCCGCTTCCCGACTCCCCGCTTCATTTCTTGGTTCCCTTCCCTTTTGCAAAAACTCTATCTCCCTGTTTCCTGTTATCTATCTTTTATTTTGGTCTTTAATTTATTTATAATTTAGGTTTTTCATAGAAGAAAACCCTGTGATATTGAAGCTTACGTGTCTGAGTTATTTCATTTATGGTCTCAAGGTGCATCCATTTTCCTACAAATGATTCAAGTTTATGGCAGAGCAGTACTCATCTGTAAATACCACATTTTTTTATCCATTCATCTGTGGATGAACACAGAGGCCATTTCCAAGACTTATCTGTATTATGAGTTGCGCTGCTATAAACATTGATATGCGTGGATCACTGTAATGTGATGTCTTTGACTCTTGTGGGAAGATATCTAGAATGGCAATAGTGGCAATCAGTATGGAATTCCACCCTCCAAAAAAACCCCTAGAAATTCTTAATCCTAGTCTCTTGACCTATAAATTATATCATAAGATCCACCCTACCTATTTATAGGATTGTATTATAGATAAGTGAAAAATACATATTACATCTAAAACCGCTGTAAGGATGTAAAGTGTTAGTTTAACCCCTGACATGTTTGTTGTCTTTAACTTTAAAGATTTTACTAGAGAAAAATTGTGTTCATGTTTTCATCTATATCGCAGCCTCCTAACAAGTTATGACTTATAAATGAATTTTATAATTAGATTTCTATAAGGTCAGCACCACTTGAACATATTAGGAAAGGAGCTGACTTCTATTATCTGTTTCTATTCATGTGAATTTCAGCACAAGAAGTAAGATGATTGCTTCAGTATTTCTTTTTTGAATCAAAAGCTACCTAGTCCAAGTATTATCAGTGTAGAAATGTCTCAACTAAATGTTAATTTTGACTGTCACATCAAACCAAATCATAACAAAGTATCGGTGTTCTCTAAGATGTCTAAATCCAAAGTCTGCTTTCATTCCCAAATTTGCTCTTGAAACTGGTTCTTGAACAATAGCACACATAATAGACAATGATCAAGTTATTTAATTACCCACATCTTGGAATAATTAATGTTTATGGGAAGAATTTCTCTCAGCCAGTGGAAACAGGCAGAAAAATGATGTGGATTTTTTTTGGTCTGTAGTTTCATTTTAATGTCACTAGATACACAGGTTCTATTTCATCCTCTTGAAAAAGATTTTTGCTTGAATCCTAACAGCTTGGTGAAGAACACCATGAAGGAATGTCTATCTTTAAACCTCTAGCATTAGTTCCACCCTCCCTGAGGAAAGACAAATGGCAGGGGCCAGAAGCCATGCTGTGGGATACTTAGATATGACTTACAAAGAGGCTCCCAGACATCCCCATCTTGCTGGCTCAGTAAATTTAATGGCTTGCTTGTTTGTTTTAATTCTGAGATTATATTTTCCTGTATTTAATCTCTTTTAAACCTTGAAACCACATTCCAGGGGCGAAAGTAAGGTTTATGTTGTTATTATTCAGGAAAAAATCCCCCCCAAAACCACAGATTCATTTCCTTTTATTCTGCTGTCAATAGTCACAAGGAGGTGAAAATGCTGCAATATCTGACTAGTCTTCTTCATTCAGACTGAACAAACCTTTTTGTTTTTTAAGCAAATCTTTGACCTCCAGCACTGTGTTCTCACTTACTTATCTCAGTCTTGACAACAGTCTTATGAGATGAACATTTTTGTGGTCGTTTTAAAGATGGGATTTGCAGAGGTATATCCAAACAGCCAGCACTGAATCCCATAAGTTTCGTGCAAGGCTGCCCAACCAAAAAATTCGGGATTTCAACTTGGGTCTTTCACATGAAAAATGTGCCCTTTACCCTCTGCTTGCTAAAGTTTTGAATAATTGAAAGCGTTTTTGATGATATGTACAACAATGTGGATGAATCTCAAAGACTTTATAATAAGATAAAGAAGCCAGGCAACAAAAGATTGCTATGCATCTGAATCCATGTACATGAAATCCAAATGCTACAGGCAGAACAAATCCTTCTAGATAGAAAGCAGACAGTGGCTGACAGCCCCGAGGAGGCTTGTTCAGTGGAGCAGGGACCCGAATGAAAGGAACACATGGGAATTTTCTACATCTCATTACACGCAGATACTCAATTGTCAAAACTCTGCACCCAAACCTTAAAATCTGTACTTCTCACCTGTGTTAATCACATGTTGGTTTTTAAAAAGGAGGGAGCATATATTTAAATGACTAGAGACACAGTTTTAGGTAATCCTACATCCTGGTGATCTTTAAAGCTAATGTGAAGGAATTTCTATTTGGAATAGAGAACTAAAGTGACACGTGTAAGTAATGTCAACAGTATTTGGAATATAGCCTTGGCTGCTGGTTTAGGTGTAGTGAAAGATTCAAGAGAAATTTGAACTAGCAGGCACGATCCCCATGAATTCCTAGTTTCATCACAAACTGTGTGTGAGTAAATTATGTTGTTGACAATAAGCATTTATTGAACACTTTCTAAGCACTGGGTATGGAGTTAAAGCTTCACTAACTTCTGTCATTTGATCCACAGGGCAACTCTGTGACTGTGTGACAGATAATGTAATCTTCAGCACTGACAGATAAGCTCTCTAAGACCTAAGTCAGGGTGCATCTAAGACTCAGGACTAACTAGATGTTGGGGTGGAAACAAGACCCAGACAATTTGACTTAACTAACTCTGCTCTGCATTCTTCCGAATATTGCTGTCAGTGACAGAAACAATGAAAAAGAAAAACAGGGAAACAAAAATGGTGAATGATTAAAGTTTAACTTTTGCTTCTTTCTAGTTTTATATTTTCTAAGCATGCTGTATCGAGTATGAGTATGAATTACTTTTAAGTCATAAAATGACAGCTAACAAAGTGTAAGTTTGAAGTTGAAGCCCAAAATATTTTGGAAGTAAAACAGAAAAGAAAGAAGAGAAATCTGGTTTAGATAATGTAAGTAGTCTTTTAGTGTTGCGGACCAAAACTACATTCTGGATTTCTCTGTGGCTTCAGAAAGCTCAGTATAAATACAAGACACAAATGTATTATTTTTCTGGTTCAAAAGAAAATACCCAATGACATCCTTATTTTGTAAAAGGGTAAGAGATGAAGTCATAGTAGAATGACCATTCCTAAGAGCTTTTCCCCATAGGTCTTACTCCGTGTGTTTTAAACCTAAATAAATCTGATTAAAAATAAATCTAATCAGTATAAAAATAGCTTACAATGTTCTAAAGGAACATTGACCCTCAAGGTGGAATTTTAAAATTCTGCACTAACAGCTTTTGACACTAATGGTTTAAGATTAAGTACTGTGAGGTTACCTCCAGCCCCTGGTATGCTCAGAATTCAGGTAAGGAAGAAAGTCAGTCATGTACCTTTACCAGATATTAATTCCAAAATACAGTTTATACTCATTTGATGGTTTGT
The DNA here is from genome assembly GCF_000247695.1 of Heterocephalus glaber. Next base: position 21,787,771 of record NW_004624758.1, read on the forward strand.
GCTGGTATAAGGTTATTTCCTAAATTAAAACATTTACATATTGTGTTGGGTTTCTGTCTCTGTAAGAAAACACCTAAGACAGTCAACTTAAAATGAATGAGGAAAGGTTTATTACTTTGGCTTGAAGTCTCAGAGGTTTCAGTCTGTGGGTGCCGGGCCCTGTGACTCTGGGCCCACGGCAGTGGCACCATGGTATATTATGCCAGGCCACAGGACAGGGCCCCAATGTCCCCCCAAGGCCACACCTCCACTGACCTCCCTTTCTTCCATGGATCCCCACTTCTTTTTTTTTTTTTAAATGCTTTTATTGGTACATTTTAGGT
>NW_004624758.1:21793688-21828245 GCF_000247695.1 Heterocephalus glaber
GGTCTGGTGTCCTCTGTGTCTTTGTAGTGTGGAACCAGGTGGCTGCCTGTCTGCAGCGGGCTGATTCAGCATGTTCTGTGCCACTTGGGACCTTGGTAGGGCATGGGCAGACCTGCCTGTCTGCAGCGGGGTCCTTTCTTCTCTCTTTAATGTAGGAAGTTCTCAATCATTATTTCTTCAAATATTTTCTATTTATTGTGTCTTCTTCTTTAGATTTTTCTATCCTCTTTCTCTCCATGCTTCTTTCATATTTGAATTTTTTGTGGATTCTTTATATCTTCTGGGAGAATTCCTTTACATGTTTTGTTCCAAACTTACTAACTCACCTTCAGCTGTATCTGTTCTGATATTCAATTCCCTTGCTAAATTTCACACTGTACTGATAATTTGCAGTTGCTTTTTCTTTGAAACTCTTTATTTCTGCTTTAAATTACCAATCTTTTGTGAAGAATATTTCTTTTATTTATGTTCAGTTAATTACGATACATTTAGTGTTGGTTTTCCAAGTAAATTTCACATGTTCGTTATCTCTGTCCCTTAGTGTATGTTGCCAAGTGTGTCCTGTCCCTCAGGTGACACCTGGTGTCACCTTTCTTCTTCCCCTGCTGTGCTCTTGCTCCACCTGGATGCTACTTGTCCCCAGCTACAACACTAGAGTGGCAATTAGGATTTTTTGGGACAGAAAAAAGCACAGCCAAAGAGCTTCGGCTCTCCACCTGTCTCTTGCTTGTGGCTCCGAGTCTTCCCCCAGTTTGGCCTGCAGCTCCACAGACTTCCTCTCCATCTGCCCAAGAGTTTTGGACAATTTCACTTTCACCTCTGGAGCATTTCCAGGTTGGCTCCAGAGAGGGAGACACTACCTATCTCTGCTTGTAGTCTTGTATAGCTCACTTTTTGCACAGAATTAGAATAGCAGAGTCACACCATTCTTTCCTTCTTTTCCAGGAACTCTCTGCTCTTGGAGTTAGTATATTGCTCCTATGTTTGTTCTTTTACCTTGCTTAGTATCTACGTCTCTAAAAGCATTATTTTGAATTATACTGGTGTAATTTTGAAAATTTACATAGAGTATTATGCTGTACAAGCATAAAACAAGGTAAATATTTTGCCTTCTAAATTTATTATACCTAACTTTTTTCCAAAAGAAACCCCAAAACCCAAAAGAATGTGAGGTAAGTTTAAGACAGAGATACAACACTTAATGAAAAAATTACAAAAATTGAAAAATAAAGGAAATGGAGGATGCAGACAGCCTAGGGCAAGGGTTAGAATAGTTGCTGTGTTTGAGAATTAAGCATTGTTCTAAAGACAAGGTCATTAAAACTATTTATTTTTTGGAAAAAGATCAGAGTCTTTGGGGATCATGTTTTCATTCAGAGAAGGTCATTTGATGTGTTATCTAGTTAAATGCAAAGGAAATCAATTGACTTTCCATTGATTTCAGTGGCCATAAGGAGTTTGCCTGCAGTTTGACCAAATGGCTTTTTTATAGGGCTTGAAATAGGGGACAGGAGAAAAACGAAGCAAAAACAAAAAAGTCCAGAAGCTGATCTAATATAGTTTGTTCTGAGAATTAGTCTACGGCACCCCATGACTTTAGAGTCCCACATCTGCAGCATGACTGAGCAGTCCACACATTGTGAAATGATTTTTAGATTTGTAGTTATGGTTTTAAATAGGAAGAGGCACTACTCTCTTGTATACTGGGAAAGCAACTAGCGTTTAGGCTGACTAGAATGTTTAAGTGGCTAATGCAACAATTACTAATATTTTGGGGCTTCCACTAGATGCCTGCCACCTTTGCTACTGGTTGTAGAGAAATAAACAAGTGTGTAGTTTAGAGTTCTGTATCAGTAAGATTATGTAAAATGAAATATGGCTTTCTAAATCTATAGCCTTGCTTTCTTTCTCTCACTTGGAGAATTAGGTACGCAGTTCTCTATATCCATGGATTCTGCATGCATGAATTCTACCAACTTCAGGTAGAAAGTAATTTTTAAAATTTGCATCTATATTGAACATTAAAGATATTTTTCTTGTAATTATTCCCTAAAAATACACTATAAGGACAGTTGCATATCATTGGATTAGTTATTGTAAGTCAGTAATGGCGAACCTACCACATGCATGCCGCAGTGGGCTGTTTGTAACACTAAAAGCTCTAAAAGGTTCATCATCACTGTTATAAGTAGTGTAGAGATGATTTAAAGTATATATCTGGATATGTATAGATCCTGTGCATATACTGCACCATTTGGTCTTCAGGGAATCCTGAAACCAAGGCTTTGTGAATACCAAGGGTCAACTGTGTATTATGAGAAAGCTATCCTTTTTAAAGGACCCTTCATATGGCTGTGTAGATAAATGTGCTAAAAGAAAATTTAACTTCTGATATGGTTAAAATCATTATAAATCATTAATATGGTTTTTTCAATTTTAGAGAAGAGCTTGACTATCAATATGTTTATGGTCAGGGTAAATTTAGAATGAGCAGCTGTGTTTGTTTATTCTTCCATCTACAGATTCTCAGGTACTTAATTCACTTTGCACTATGTATTGAGCACCTAGCCAGGCACTATTGGGAACATGCAGTAGAAGGATTAGGTCAAACCTGGCAATTCATGGAATTTGTAGTTGAGATGTGTATAAATAATCACACAATGCATCAATAACAATTTTTGCTAAATGCCCTAAATTAAAAGAGTAGAATGCCAAGAAGCCATATCAGAGACGGAGCTAGGAGGTCTAATTTAGCCATGTGTGAGCACTGCCCCTGCAGAAATGTTATGCAGGATGAGAACACTCAGGTGAGAGAGAGTTAATGATAGGAGGCAGAAGGAAGCAAGTTTCAGGGGGAGGATATGCTATGCATGGTGTCTGAGGGGGGAAGTAACTTGGTATATTTAAGAGATTAAAAACCAGGCAGACAGACAGACAGACCGATGACAAACAGTCAAACCCAGAATGGCTGGAGCTTAGAAGACAAGGGTGCGAGATGAGCCCTATGAAGCTAAGGAAGCAGCAAAAGAAAATCACATAGAGCCACATGAGGAACTTTGGATTTCATCCTAATTGGTGACAAAGAGTGAGAGGATCAGATTTGCCTGCCTCCCCCGGGAACACTGATCAGTCCTGCAGACCATGGAGTGGGCAGACCGCTGGAGGTCACATGAGTCACTGGGCCAGGCATGGCAATGGCTGTGTGGGACAAGGCTCAGGGAGGATGAAGGAGAGGGGAGGAGGGGCTGGATCCTGGAAACTGGGAGGAGGAGCCAGCAGGAACTGGCCAGCAGTGCTGCAGGTCTAGAGGAGGCACTGCCCAGGGATAGGGTCTCGGTGCAGACAGTGAGATGGGCTGTGTTGGCTGGTGAGCACGGTGGCTTGGAAGGAGGATGATGCAAGGTGGCTTTGCAGGAAGCTGGGCTGGAGGAGCAGCTCACTGGAGTTCTGCCATGGCTGGGAAGTGGAGCCTTGAGCTGTGACCGGGCCAAGGCTCTGCTTGCCTGTGACCACCAGGCATGGGTAGCAGCAGCAAACAGGATGCGCTGTCACTGAGCCACAGTTGGGATGGCAGCGGCAGGGCCTGGTCTGTGAGCTCTGGGGTCTGTGAGCTCCCTCAATGACTTGGTGATGGGGTGAGGGCTGGCGCCTCCCTCCCTGCAGCGCCTATGCCCAGACTGCTGACATGGAGCTCTGTGCTGGGCACTCCTGACTAGGGCTGAAGGTTGCTCTCTTAAACCATGCCTCAAGAGGGTTGGTAGCAAGCAAACCAAAAGAGGCAGAATTGGAAGAAATATAGAAACACTATGAGGTATCTGCCCTGGAACCATTTTGTTTTCCAGAAAATACCATTTTCATATTTAAATTCTCTGGGGGCGGTTATTTGTGACCAGGTTGAAAATAATTTTATCAAATAAATCATTGGAGTTGGAGTCTACTCTTGGATGTCCCGCTGTGGTCCATTTTACCTCTCTGACCTTCTGCTTTAGCCACACAGAGCTCTGAGGCCACACAGGCCATACCCCTGCCACAGGGCCTTTGCACTGGGAATTATTTTCTCCTGAGCTCTTTTCCCCTCAACCTTCACATCTCATATCTCACCTGCTTTGGATCTTGCTGGAATTCTTTTCAGCGGGGCTGTCCCCTTCTTAAGTAGCATATGTGCAATGTTCCTCTTTCACTCTGCAAGCCTCATCTCTTTTTTTCTCATAGCAATTAAAGCTATATCATATAATTATTTTTATTTATTCATTTCTTGTCCTCTTCCACCAAAATCCAAGCTCTCTGGAAGAAAGGACTTTCATTTTCAGTACCTGACAGCCTTAGAACAGAACGTTTCCCAAGGTGCATCCTCAGTAAATACTTGTTGAATGAATGAATACATTTTAAGACATAAGATATCAGGATGGTAGCTTCAAAACCAAAGCTGGCCCAAGCTGAAGCACTGTTGGGTGTGAGACCCTTGGGAGACAGCAAAGGACTGGGTAATGCACAGGGAAAGGAAAAAGTCACCAGCTTGGCAGAGTGAGATGCCTTTTGCTGGCTTCTGGAAGGAAGCACACACTGTTCTTGGGCATGCTTAGCATCTGAGCATCGAACCACATAAAATGCAAATGAGCATATAAGTGGACCCCTTGCTTCTTGAGTATTTCCCTTATTGACAAACACCAGTCATGTAAATACTCCAAAAAAGTATTTCTCCCAGCACTCTGGGAGGCTGAGACAGGAGTATGGCGAGTTTAAGCCCAGCCCAGGCAACTTAGTGATTTAGTGAGGTCCTGTCTCGAAGTAAAAAATAAAAATTTAAAGAGCTGGGGATATACTTGGTGGAAAGGATCTGGATTCAGTCCCTAGTACTACAGAAACAAAACAGCAAACAGCAACAAAACAGTCCATTTCTCTTTCTCATAGGAAAGTCTGCTCTGCAGACATGCTGTCTCAGTCTGTTTTGTGTTGCTATAAGAAAATACCTGACACTGGGTAGCATATAAAAAGAAGAGGTTTCTGTGGCTTGCAGAGCATGGTGTGAGCATCAGCACCTGGGGATGACCTCACTGGGTGGGAAGGTAGCATCTCATAGTGGGAGCTGGGGTGAGGGCAGAGGGGCATGTGGAAGAGCCCATGGGTGACACAGGAAGCAGGAGAGCAGAGAGGCACTGGGCTTGGTGCTCTTCTCAGTAATCCTTTCCCAGGAGGAGCCTCCACCATCCGACCACCTCTCAAAGGCTCCATCACCTCAGTGCTGTCACCCCAGGGACCAAGGTTTCAGGACATGAACATCTGTGGGACAAGCCATATCCAAACCATGGAACTCACCCTCAGGAATGTATGTGAAGGTGTATTTGTGAGTGGCTGTCACACTTAGCATGCAAATCTAGTTTTCCTGGCTTTGCTTTTCCCAACACAAGCCATGGGTAGCACCTGCTGGGTACCTGACCATGGTTAGATGCCATGGGTACCTGCTGGTAGGTTGTGTTTGTCGTGTCACATGCAACCAGTCCCTGAGTTCTTTGTCCCCACTGAGACACTGGATGTCCAAGGGTGCACATCTTGTCACTAGTTAGTCACCTACCTGACCCTCATGTCTGTACCTCACTCTGGTGAACCCAGCTGAAGAGCATAAAAGTAGCTCTTGCTACTCCTTCGAGAAAAGGCAGGACAAGACAAGCGTCTAACCAGTCAGTCTTCTGTTCCCTTGCTCCACCTGGTCTGGCTGGCTCTCAGGCTTATCCTCACCAGGGATGGCAGCAGTCAGGAAAAGTGGGAGCACCTTGGAGAAGAGAAATGGAGACCACCACTGCATCCTTATGTCCCAAGGATTATCATACTGCACCTTGATCATCAAAGAAAAAAGACAAGTCCCAGAGAGATGCCACTCCAAGCTGCATTTTACCACATCTGCTTCCTGAAGGAAAAGAGAACATAGGGGACAAAACCAGCAGCTGCAAGGGAGTTAGCGTCTCCTTCACTCCTCAGCCAGAATTGCTGTGCCTTCCAGTGCCCGGGTCCTATTGTGTAGCTTTGGTGCTTCTACATTGTCCTTGGAATTTCTTAGAGTCTTCCCCATGAGGACTTGAGCTGGTTTGGAAGTAGAAGCTCTTATTTTCAACCTGCGAACCCTCTGATAATCTAATTAAAATCATGGACTCTACCTTGGGGGAAAACAGCAAGTTCATCCACAATTCTCATGCAACCTTAGAGGTTTTACAGGGTCCCTGCAAACCATCCAAGCATGTTCTACACTCATGTGACAGTCAGGAGGTGCATGTGAGAGTCTTGAGTCTACCATTGGCTCACAGAAATTGGGGAAGGCATTTTGACTCCCTTGGTTTGATTGAGAGTCCCTGCCAAATGTATAAGGATGGTCTTCCCCATCCTTCAACGTCTGCTGGCATATCATTATTTTGGTATGAAAGAGGTTATTGTTTTGAAGCAGGAAGAAGAGTGATTTCCTTTTGAAAAACTACTTTGGAGCAAACAAGTCAGAGCTAGTAGAGTAGCTGGTGCTCTTGGCTCTGGTTGGCTGAGGAATGGTGGGCAAGGGGTTGACTTTGGGAGGAGGCCAGAAGCAGGGAATTCTTGGGTGGCATTAACCTTCTTGCAACCCTTGCTTAGAAAATCACATGGTGTTAGTCATGATACAAGGTTGAGCTCTCTTGATTTTTGTCACTGTAGTGACAGAGAGCCCAAGCAATTCACATGATTGTAATTTATGAGGAGGCTCTGGGGGAGAGGGCTGGGCTCTGTGACTACACAGCATGGCAGCATAATGGTCAATGCCCCCCACCCTGGCAGCTGGCTCTGCTCCATATTGATTGGTAATAATCTGCTGTGTGCAGCTGGTTGCAGTAGATTAGGATGGTGAGGGCAGACCCTGCCTAATCGACTCGAGAGTCACACACCACCTATCAGAGTGTCTTTTGAGACCACCCAGAGTCACACCTGTCATCCTGAAATCCTGTTGTGTCCACTGGATGTTTTATTTGCAGGCTGTTCACATTTTCAAGGCGGCGTTCGACCCAGCTGGAGACATCTTATTCCTCCACTGCAGCCTTGCACTTCTCGATAAGGGACCTAACTCATTTCAGTGTTTTAGGAGTTGGGAATTTGTGCTCTTGTCACCATTTTGCCTCAGAAAACCTATGTGGATGCATCTCCACATCCTGCTGCCTGCAGCTTATCTGCTCAAGCCTGGTGTGCTCCCCTCTTGAGGGAAAGACTCACAAAGATGAGCAGCTCATGCTTTGAAAATGTGAATTCTCATAGCACCCCAGGAACCCTGGGCTGGCAGAGGCCATGTAAATGGACCAGTCAACTAGCCCTATATCAAGAAAGATTATGTAGGAGCAAAAATTGGAAAACAAGATGGAAATAATAATTCACAGGGATGCAAATCCAAAGGGTAAAAGTACCATATGAAAAGATGTTGAAATTCACCAGTGGTCAAGGAAATGACAATTAAATGAATCACAAGCTATCATGTTCTCCCCATCAGTCTGGCAACAGCACCACCAGGAAGAACTATGATATCTACTGCGGGTGAAGAGCTGGGCAAAGGAGTAATTGCAAATGCAGTGCTTTTTGGAAAGCAATCTGGCTCATTCCCATTACAATTGTATGCTTGCTTTGACCCAACAAGTACACACAAGAATGCTTATTGCATTTGAGTGATGGAAAACTGGCAACAGTTCATCTGTCAGCAAGAAAATGACTGAAAACATAATACTATATGTAGTTATGTACAGATACTGCAAGTTGGCAAAAGGAATGATTTAAAATTAGTACCAGTTAGTTTGGACATGTTTCCAGTTATTGATAAAAGAGCAAAGCAAAATCAATGAAGTATGTATGATATTACCCTACTCTTTTCTGAGACAAATGGTGACAAAGACCCTACTCATTGTTTTTTTGTGGATGTACGCATAACATCGTATGTTTGTCCATACGTGGAGATAGAATGGAAGGAAACAAATTTGTTATAAACATGCCTTTAAATCAGTATTTGATATAATCACAGTAATGGATCTGTGGAAAAATATTTGTACTTGTAAACTCATGAAAATGTTTTAATTGTGTAAGATTTATATGTGAAAATATATAAAGTATTTATATATGGGAACATAGAAGGGACAAAGGGATGTGAAATACTCCAACTGCGAGTGCCTGAGGAGAAGCAACACATTGAGTAAGGAGGTAAATGATTTCAGAGTGAGCCTTTCTCAAAAGCAGAGGGAAGCCAGAAAAAGGGCCACAGAAGCAGGGCCTGGACAAGCACAGGGAGCAGTGACCAGGGGAGGGAGGCACAGCATGGGGGAGAAGGGCCACTAAGAGGCACCTCTGTACTTCAACAGACAGATCTAATCCAACTGATAGCTTTGCTGGCTCTTCACTCGTCAGAAGAAAGATGTCCAACTTCCTAATAACACATACCACTTTGTGATCCGGTGCTAGCCGAACTTCCCAGCCTCATCTCCCAAACAAAGAGCATTTCTCTCTGCTCCATGGAGTATCTTTGCTTTTCCATGTCTCTTTGTCTTTATAAATGCTCTTTCCCTCTTCCAAACATGGCAAAATTCTGTGTCCCTCAAGAGCCATGAAACTGCTATCATCTCTGTAAAGTTATTCAAGAGTCTTGTGCCTTCCCCATGCATCTTAGACGCTAGTAATGTAATAAATGTCTGACAAATATATAAAGACAAAGGCTGATAAGCATTGTTAACTCTTTGTCTTGTATTTTTTTTAGTTTTTTCAGTCTAAGATTAGGCTCCTTTGACACATGGATCATGTTAGACATACAGCTTTGTGATTTCTCTCACTCAGTAGCACATGTTGAGCATTTTTTATTATTCTCCACAGCATACCATTTAATGAATGCATAGTATTTCATTGTGGATATAAACTAGCTGTACATTGAAAAGATAAAATTACTTTACCAATCTTATTAGATGTTTAGTAGCTTTCTGTTTTCTTGATGTTTTTATTAACATACACAATAATATCATCACCACTGTGCTTGAATGTTTGCACATATTCATGTTTCTTTCCTCATAAGTAGAAGTGCAAGTTCTAGATCAACAGTCTTGAGCATAATTATATTTTATTATCTATATTTGGGAAGGTTAATTTCCCATAGACTTGCATAAGCATTTGCTAGTACTTTATGTCCTATTTTTCACAGATAAAATTTTAATTTATTGGAGTTTATTTTGACTTACTATGTTTGTGGCAGAGATATTCTTAGATATTCATGCTTACTCTCTCTAAAAAAGAAGCAAAACCCTAGTTTTTAGCAAGGTCCATGGCCACATAGCAGAAAGACGCATTTCTCAGCTCCCCTCACAGCTGTGGTATGGCTGATGGAACACAATTGGAAGCGACAGGTACAATTTCTAATCCTTGTTCTTAAAGGAAGACCCTTCTCTCTCCATCCTGTCTTGCTGCTTATTATGTGTTGGTGCTGCCAACTTGGAATATTCAAGAAATGCTACTCTTTGGTGGTAGTGAAACCCACAGATAAAGAAACTTGGGCACTCAGAGAGTATCAGAGCTATCTGTCTCCTTCTAGACTCCTTCCATTTTTATTAAAATATGAAAATTATACTTTTTCATTTCTATTAAATAATTAAGTTTTTTCAATTTCTGTTCCTCAGAGCAACATAAATCTTAATTAATACAGGGTAAATTAAGGGCATAACTTTAATTTTGTTAAAATGATTAACCCTTGTATCAATTTAGAAAAATAATAAACATTAAAAAAATTTTTAATCTTGAAATTTGTATGAAGCTCAAATAGTAATCTTGAGCAATAAGAACAAATCTAAAGATGCCATACTACCTTCAAAATATACTACAAAGCTATAGTAACTAAAGAGCATGGTATCAGCATGAAACAGAGACATAGATCAATGCGAAAGAATAGAGAGTTCTGAAGTAACCACATGCATTTATAGCGAAATGATTTTTGACAAGGGGGTCAAGAACACATTGTCTCTATCACTTTTCTCATCTCTGTGACACAATTCCTGACACTCAGAACTTAAAGGAGGAAAGTTTTATTTTGGCTTCCAGTTTGTAGAGGATTTAGCTTATAGTTGGCAGGCTCCACGGCAGGAAAGTGTGACAGAGGGTCACAGCAGAGGAGAACTGCTTATGTTGTTCTGGAGGGGAAGCAGAGAGTCAAGAGAGAGGTGGAGGAGGGAGACAAACCCCTCCAGGCCATGCCCCCGGTGACCCTCCTCTTTCACCAAAGCCCCTATCACCAAGTCATCTATAATTCCCCACAATCCAATCACCTTCCGAAGCCCCACCTATGAGGCTCTTGGGGAACGTCTAGCTATAACCTTGTACACAGGGAAAAGGGCATTTTATGTAATAAATAATCCTGGGAAAACTGGGTTTCTACATGCAAAAGAATAAAACTAGACTCTCATCTCTCACCTTCCACAAAAATCAGCTCAGAATTGACGGCTTCAATGTAAGACCTGAAACTCGGAAAGTGCGAGAGGAAAACATAGAGGAAATTCTTCAGAACATTATTCTGTGCAGAGTGGAAAAAATATTTGCAGGCATACCTGATAAGGGACTAAAATTATAAATATTTAAGGAATACAAACAACTCAGCCTCAGAAAAACAAATTTTAAAATGGGCTGAAGATCCAAATAGATATTCCTCAAAAGAAGGCAAATATGAACAATTGTTTAGCATTATTACTCCTTAGAGAAATGCAAATCAAAGCCACACCAAGATACCACCGTATACTTGCTAGAATGGCCATTATAAAAAAGACAAAAAATAACAAATTCTGGGAAGGATGAAGGGGAAGATCAATTCTGATACATTGCCAATGGAAATGCAGATAGTATAGCCATTATGAAGAACAGTATAGAGCCTCCTCAAACAACTAAAAATAAAACTACAGTATGATCTAGTTGTCTCACTATTGGGTATATACCCAAATTAAATGAAAATCAGAATCATTTGCACTCCCATGTTTATTGCAGCACTATTCACAATAACCAAGGATATGGACTCCATCAATGAACAAGTGAATAAAGAAAATTATATATATGAATATATAAATATGAATAAAGAAATATATACATATTACCATGGGAATATTATTTAACCAGAAGAAAGCATGAAATCCTGTTTTTTGCAACAGCGTGGATGAGTCTGAAGACATTATATTAAGAGAAATAAGCCAGGCACAGAAAGACAAAAACAGCATGATAGAGAATAGAAAGATGTTTCAATCTCCGGTACCAAAAAAAAAAAGTAGGAGAATAGAAAGATGTGCTATAATCTGAGAGGTGATACAGCAGCAGATCAAAGGATTAGTGTTGAGAATACAGAAAGAATTCCTATAAAGTACTAAAGCACAAAAAAATTAACGAGTAGAGACAAGAGATAATATACCCTTCCCTAAAGAAAACCCAGATGGCTAATATGTGAATGAAAATATGCTAGCCTCACTAGTAATCAAGAAAATGTAAATTAAAACCAGAATTGTTTTCCATTACACACTCAGTAGCTTGGCAAGAAATAAAATATGACAGGAACAGGGATTGGCAGGGATGGACAGCAAGAGAAACCCTTCCTGCAGGGTCGTGGGTCTGGAAATTAGCATAGCTGTTGCGGGAAACCTTGATTTCACACAGTAAAGTTGAACATGCATACATTCTATGGTCCATCAACTACACATATGTGTATACACATATGTATGTGTATGTAGAAAAAAATACATATACCATATGCATATTTAAAACATAGATAAATGTAAGCTCTTTTTCACCAGGATGCAAGTACAAGATTTTTCATAGCAATATCAAATGAGTCCAAATAACTATCAATTAAAATATGTAAATTTTAGGTCTGGGGGCATAGCTCAGTGGCATAGCTCAATGCTTAGCATATGAGAGGCCCTGAGTTTGATCCTTAACACTGTAAAAAATTAAAATGGATAAAATTGTATAAATTTTAGGATAGTCACATAGTAGAATACAATCTAACAACAACAACTAAAAAGGAAATGATGACTTCACCATCCACATGCATGAATTTCACCCACATCGTGTAACCACCAGGACAGTGAGTCCCTCTTCAGAGCACAGGAGGAGTACGCTGAGGAAGGGCCACATGCAGAGCCCTTGGTGTCCTGTGAGCATAGGGACGAGGCCTTGGCATCCTTTGATTTGTTCTTTGTTACAACATGGATTTTATACTCAGTGATGGTCCAATGAATATAATAAGTTCTACTTTGTTTTGTTTTGTTGCAGTACTGGGGATTGAACTCAGGGCCTTTGTACTAAGCAGAATCCCCAACCCTTTTTTTTGAGACAGGGTCTCAGTAAGTTGCTAAGTTCCCCAGGCTGGCTGGAACTTGTGATCCTTCTGCCTCAGCCTCCCAGAGAGTGAGGATCACAAGGATGCACTGCCATACCCAGCTGAGGCTTTTTGTTTCTCCCCTGAATTTGCCTTTCTCCTGATCCAATGCTCCTCTCCTTCCCTCCAGCCTTTAATGTCAGAGGGACTGTAGCAGCCACAGGGCCTCAGACTCCAGAAGGCAGGAGCCGGGGTTCTGCCAGTTGGGCTGGGTGGGGCGGAAGTCACCATTGGACCGCGCTGTCCACATTTACCATGGTAGAAGCTGATTGTTTTCTCGCACTGTAGCTCAGGGGAGGCATTCAGTTGTGTGAGTCATTGCTGTCACAGGGGCCCAGGATCTAGGCTGATGGAGATTCTCCATCTTCATACAGTTGTCTCTGGACATCACCACCCTGGTTCGTTCAGAGGCAGGGAAATGGGGGAGCACAGGTAGGACTTTCTCTGGGCCTAACCGGAAGTGAGTCTCCCACTTTTCTGCATGCGCCATTCCAGGAAACTCCTCACTTGAAGGTGCAAGGGCCCTTAACATGTGCTCAAGGGAGATTGGCTTGTGCTTGCTGGAAGACCCACTCCTGACCCTGAAACAAGTTTCATGTGCTAACATCATCCTTGATCTCCTTTAAGTACCCTCTCTCTTTCCCCATCAGAAGAGACACTTCATCTGCTCACACACAAATTGCTGTTGAACAGAAGAAATAAAATTTCTAACCCTGCTAAACCCAAACAACTGACTCATGGTGGATGATTGTTATTTACCTGTGTACCCAAGGAGATATTGTTATTTCTGGTTCTTTATCACCTTTAGGGTGCCCTCTGCATCCCAGTTCTATAGATTAAGGACCTCATCCTAGTTCCCCAGTGTGTTCATCTCAAGGTCATCTTATTCAGCAAATGACCTTGGAGCCAGTCACCTGAGGCCTCCATGTGATGTGTCTCTCTACTTAAATTTTGACCTGGGGCTCCTACCCTGCTAGGTTGGCCAAGACATTTTCTTTGTTCTCAGCAAGAGGATCAGTCTGCATGACTTGCCTGCCATCTTACTGGCAAGGAAAACCTTGATTTTTTTTTTTTCTTTTTACCTTGGGTCCTCCGCGCTTGGCCCTGAGGTCACCTGGACAAGGAAGGAGTTGCATTTCTGAGCTGCTACAAGAGTCTGCTGCTGCTTCTGCTGCTCTGAGGACTGAGGATGGGGACCTCCCTCAGGGGGCTGGGCACCTCTCAGAGAGCACTGGGCAAACAGGAGTGCTAGGGGCAGGGTTTTCAGATGCATGTCCTACCAGCAGAGCAGACTGTGCTAAAAGTGGTTTTCATTAGCATGTGAGTATCCAATCTATAAAAAGAATCCACAAGTGTATACAGAAATATTATTGGTAACTTTGCCCCTGCCCTAATCTTCTTCCCTTTCCCCCATAACACTAAGAACTCCATTTTTCTCCCACTAGCTGAAAACTCAAATCACTGATTAACAGAAACAAACAAAACTACCATCACCACTTCCTGTGATTGTGTGTTGGATCCAAATCAGTAGAAGGCAGTGAAAAACATACAAATCATCTTTTTCTCCATTTCTCTCCTTTCTGAGATAATTTTCAAATGCAATCACGTTCAATGCATTGTCATTCTGGCTGCTCCTTTTCCAGAGTACTTCTTGGCACTTCATCTCCATGTCCACTGCCAGAGCCACAGCTGTGACTTGCATTCCTCTGATGTCATGACTCACACTGCACCACCCTTCCACTCTGGAATACCACCAGGAGGGATTTGGTGAACACAAATCAAAACAAAAGAACTCCCAAAAAGTTTTTAGTGCTTTTTGTCATCACTTATATTCCTTCTTGCAGAATTCAGTAACAGGATTTGTGAGCATTCAGAATGTCTCAGGTACTGTAGTAGATGTTTTAAATGCACAACCTCCTTTGATTATCCCAGGAGACTGGGATGTAGATGCTTATGCATTTTCATTTTACAGAAATGATGACCAAGATTTAACCTCTAAAATGCCCAGGGTTACCCAGATGGCATCTTAGTCTGCCGGGCCAGCATCCTGCACACTCGGAGGACTGGGCGACAATGGACATTCATGGGGATTCTGAGGTCAAGGCCCTGGCAGGTTCAGTATCTGGCAAGTGAGCGCTGTCTTCCTGGCTTGCAGACAACCAGTTTGTTGCTGTGTCCTGACAAGGCAGGGAAAGTGGAAATTCCCCGGCTTCTTATAAGAGAACTAATCCTGTGATGAGGATCCCACACTCATGATACTGTGGGACCCTTATTACCTCCCAAAAGCCTTGTCTTCAAGTACTACACATTAGGGGCTGGGGCTTTAACATAAGAATTGGGGGAAGACAAACATTGAGGCCATAACAGACAGTGCAAGACAAAAGAATGTAAAGACTCTACTAGACTTTGTTTCCACCTGCACTCTCTAGGTTCCAGTCACATCAGCCTTCTCTCTGTTTTTCAGTTGCACTGAACTTTCCCTGCCCTGAAATGCTGTGTGGCTCCCACTTGGAATCCATTTCTTCTAGATCTTGACGTGCCCAACTCCTTCTGGCATTAGAACCGATTCAAGCACCACCTCTCCTAATCTGCCCTTCACCACCCATCTGCAGTTCCTCCCTCAGCCCCAACCCAGCACCCTCTCATGTGCCCAATTTGATCTTCCTGAGAGTGTGTGCCACTCTGCACCCTTGTCTTGGGTACGTACGAGCCACTCACTCACTGTCTGCGCCCTCCCCATAGGTATCCTGAGAGCAGAAGCTAAGTCTCTCTGATGTGCATCTGTACCCTCTCAAGCATGAAGGTCCTGCCATGTACCTAAAGAGCATGCATGAGTGAATGTCCATGCCACAGCCAGGATGGATGCTGGATCTTGCCTGAAGCTGAAGGGCCCAAGGGGCACATGCAGAGCCACAACATCACGAGTCATCTGACACCTGGTGCCGTCCCCAGGGAAAATCAAGCAGGACTGAAGGACGTGACACTTAGGAAATGGAAACAACTCTTCCTGTCTCCTCAGCCGGGATAATTCTAACTGCTTTCTTTAATCTCCACTATGGGGTGAATATTTGCACCCCTCCATCTGTATGTTGAAGCTCTAATCCTCAATTAAGATAGTATTAGGAAGTGAGGCTTTTGGGAGGTGATCGTGTGCTAGGGGCCATGAAAGTGGGTCCCCTAATAGGACTAGGACTCTTATGAGAAGGGAAAGAGACATCAGTGCCTCCTCATTTTCCCATCTGAGAACACAGGGTGAAGCTGGTCATCAGCAAATCAGGAACCAAACAAGGAATCTAGATGTCATCATCTTGATCTTGAACTTGCACCTTCCAGAAGTACCTGCCTATTGTTCGTACCCCTCAGTCTATGGTACTTTCTGTGCTACTTGGCTGACTAAGACAACCCCAAATCACCCCACCTGTCATCACCCACCATGGCGGCTCAGGACGCACCCTTCCCGCTATCACTGCTGACTAACTTGCCACCCGCCCAGGCCCAGTGGGTCCCCTCTGTGATTCCTGTCCTGATCACATGACTCATTCCCCAGAGGCCCATTCCCACCCTCCCTGAGGTTGCACCTGAGTGGACTCTCTTCCCTTCCCCTTCCTCCAGGAGGGTCCCTGCTCCTTTCCTCCTGCTGCCTCTGCCCTGTTGGTGCCAGCAGTGCCAACCCAGACTGATGCAGTCTGTGGACAGGTCCAGCCAGCTTGGGTGGGTCACATGCAGGCATGGGTCCTCAGTGCTCTCTCCTCCCGGCACCTCCAGATCTGGCTCAGGCTGGTGTCCGTGAGTGGCTGGCATTAGCCCCTGTTCTAGAAAGGAGGGTGTTTCTCCTTTGGCCACAAAGAAGGGGAGGAGGCCCCTCTTCTTCCCTCTGGCCAGGAACTTTTATCTTGTCCCAACTTTCCTTGCTAGCTACACAAAATCATCTCCCTTACTTCCCACTGAGAATGTCAGTCAGATTTTGCAAATCCTTTTACCTGTTTTTGTATTTCACATTCCCAATTTTTGTTATACAACAGCTACAGGAATTAAACCACATTTTCTATGTCTCTAATACACTACCTTTGAGTCAAATGCTTTAGAAACTTATATTCACCAACTGGATATGTTTACTACCTTGATTCTAGTGATACCACCATGGGTGTGTATACATACAAACTCATCAAATCTTAAACACTAAATACATGCAGTTTTCATGTATGCCAACTATACTTCAATAAAACCTTTCAAAAAATAAGTTGAAAATGACCGCAAATTTTAAACCTTATTCATTCTTTTATTGGACAAACATTTATTAAGGCCCACTCTGCACCAGCACTAACGATAAGAGGGAAGTTATGCTCCCCGGCCCAGTGCATCTATGGAGGAAGACAAAGCACAAAGCCATCACAATTCTGTGCTATGATAGGGAGGCTCGGTGCCATGGCAACAGGTACTAGGGTCTATGTGGTCTGGGGGTGGGTCAGGATTGTAATTCACAAGTCAGGGACTGATTCAGACGGTTATCAGAGACAGGCAGAGCAACCTCTACAGACTTCAGTTGGAGAAGGAGGAAATCAATTTTCTTCATATCACCATTTTATGCACACATGAGAGTCCCTTCATTCTCACTCACTTCTTCCTGAAAGCTGTCTCTTTTTAGCAGCTCCAAACATAGTGATTAAACAAAGGGGACTTGAGAAGGACAGACGAAGCATTAGAGGTAGTCCCGTTCTCTATAAATGCCAAATTTTCTGCATCAGTAAGATTGCAGCTGCGATAAGCATTAGGCTGCTTTCTACATCTTACATTTTCTAATGCACCATGGAAAGAAAATATTAATATATCAGGGGGAAAGAAAAAAATAGACTCATTTATTTTAAAACCTTGTGAGTAGACAATTTTTTAATAACCTGAATACAGCTTACTGAATAAACAAAGAAAATTATACTGTGAATATAGAGTGGAGCCACATTTTTCTTTCGATCTGTGAGCATATGAAGAATTAAATCCTAAATTTAATCTGCTATTCTGCATAAGATGCTAAATGAAAGTCCAATTAATTGGCATATAATAACTCTGACACCATTTTCTATCTCATGTTTATGCTATTCATGTTCAGTAATTTATAAATTGTAATTCTATGAACGAAATCAATTAATTACAAATAAGCAATTTTTCTATATGGGATACATGGACACATACAGCTAAAATGTGAATTTTAACCGATGATGAACATATCTGACTCACAGGAGAAGTAATCAGTGCAGGCTGGGTTGTGTTTAGTCATAGACCAGGCAAAGATCAGTAAATTAGCACCAGGTTGGTGATTCACAGGGCTTCCTGGGCACAGATGAAACCTGTAAAAGCAGCATGAAATAACTTCTTTTATATTCTTTCCACATCTGCTTTCATCCTGTGTTTGGGCCTCGGTCACAGAGGAATTGATGTTTACTGCTAAGAACCTGGAGTCAGAAGACCTACATTCTGGCTTCACACTGCTGGGAGTTCACTGTTTGACCCTAGGGAAAAAAAGAAGTTCTATTCTTTCTTTCAGTTTGCACATCTGCAAAATGAACATACTTCATAAGCAGGATGGGGAATGGAACAAAACAAGATCATGAATGCAGTGAAAAAGTTTAACTGACATGAAGGTGGAAAGTCCAGATAGTCTGTACCAAATGTAATTATGCATCATAATAACAGTGTACACTAAATTTAAGATTTAAGAGCTATCAAAAACAGAATTCTCATTTTGAACCTCATAAAAGCCAACAAGGTTGAAAATATGCTTGTGAGTGCATATCTTAGGTGACAAGATACTTTCAAATATGATGATTATTCACGTATTACAGAAATTGATATTGCATATGTGTACATGGATTTTGGAAATCCAGAGCTGTGCAAAGAAGGCAAAGATCAGAAAGTTTCTAGTCTAGCACACACTGAGTCACCTCTCCAAATTAAAAAATCAATAAAGAAAGCTGATAAATGGGATCTTCACATGAGGGCTGAAGATGCAGACAGATGGAGATGCTTTGTTCCTGAAAGCTGTAACAGAGCCTGGAATAAACCTTGTGATGATGAGCCGAGGTCATCCACAATTAATTCTAGTTGTAAATTCCAAGTGAGAGGAGCAAGAGGAGACTGACACAGCGGCATAAATGATTTGTGCAATATGGGCAAGTGGATATAATTTTAATAAGGAAGTTCTTCCGCAATGAGCTTTGACCATGAGATGTCATCAAAAAATATGGTGAAGGTTTAATTTGGAAAATTTATTACAGTAAAAGATATGTTGTCATCAATTATCCTCAAAAATACTCCCTTCAGAAAGGAACCCTTCTCCATTGTTGGTGGGAGTGCAGACTGGTGCAACCACTGTAGAAATCAGTGTGGAGATACCTCAAAGAACTAGGACTAGAGGTCCCATTTGATCCTGCTATTCCTCTGCTGGGTATCTTCCAAAAGAATTAAAAGAATCATACCATAGTGATCTATGTGCACCTATGTTTATAGTGGCACAATTTGTAATACCTAAAGCTTGGAAACAGACTAACTGCCCATCAACTGGAGACTGGATAAAGATGTGGTTTTTTATAAAATGGAGTACTACTCAGCCATAAAGAATGACAAACTAGAGACATTTTTAGCTAAATGGATGCATATTGAGGCCATACTCTTAAGTGAAGTAAATAGGGCACACATGTGTAAATACCAAATAGTTTCTCTGGTGTGAGAAACTGAAAGTGTAAATAAGGATTAAAATGATTAAAATGAATAATTGATCATTTGAAATAGGAAGAAAAGGTCCAAAGGGGTAGGGGAAGTGGGAGGGGAAGGGGAAAGGAAAGAAGGGAAAGGAAAAATTACAAGCAAAGGAAAAATGGAAGCAAAGTCTTTGTAAATAGGGAAGGGTGGAGGGGGTGAAGGGAGGGCAGGGGAATGGGGAAAAAATAAGAACCAAGATACATCACGTACAGGTACAAGCACCCAATGATAAATGTAAATGTGCTGTACACCTAAAATGTACCAATAAAAGAATTTAAGCAAAAAACCACTCCTTTCACTTCAAATACATTTATCTCATCATTTGTGGCAGTTCTGGAAGCAGTTCTGGAAGGACTCTTTCGTGAGTGTCTTTAGTTGTGCTATAGTGGGTGCCTTAATGTCCTGAATCAATTAAAAATGTTTATCTTTCATGGTCATTTTGACTGGGGGGAAGAACCAGAAGTCTCACAGTGCCAGATCCAGAGAATAAGGGGGATGAGAACACACTGTGATGTTTTACAAGCTTGCTTTTCCACCGCATGGCACTTGGCAGCAGCATTCACTATACTTTTGATCACACCTCGCAAAAACACTTAGCAATATGTCTCTTACTCTAATTAATTTAAAAAATTTAAACATTAACCATAGACTGTGACCACACCTCATAACTGTCTTTGGAAGATAGATGTAAATTTATATTAATATTTAGTAGAATTGTCTTGTATTTATTAGAAGGGAAACATCATGAATCATAATCATGGGCCACAATGTTTTTTCTCTATCTAATCCTCAGGTTTGTTTCTCAAACCAGTAGAAGCTGTGAATATGGCTAAAGCTATAGTCATTAATAATATTAAAATAATACATGTCTCCACACCACACTTTGGATTATTTGAGGGTCATTTGGTGTGATTAGATACAGGAACTACCTCTTTGTAGTTATGAAGTATTTTCATCAATTTCTACATGTTTTGCAGAAACATCATGGTCGGACTTCATTCCAGCCTTGATAAGGTGGCATAGGCCTGTCTCTTCCTGTTCCTCCTCTCAAAATTAGCAACTTAGAAAGGAGGTAGAGACACCCAAAGAGATCTCTTAATGGTGGTAAGAAGAAGGTGAAATGGTTTGGGACCTCACATTGGAGGCGCAATGCAGTAGCAGAGGATCTAATGTTCTTCAATCCCAAGAAAGAAAGACTACCCAGATCTGGCATTTCATTCCTTTCCTGGGCTGGTGGAAGACCCTCTGATTTCAGGAGCCCAGCACTGCCAGCAAGGAAAGTCGGGCAGTGCCCCATGAATAATTAGAAACAAGATATGATCCTTTCCCCACTGGCCCTCGGCACCTGCAGCACTGAAAGACACAAGGCCAGGGGCAGAACTGGCAAGAGGGGCCCCTGATAGGCCTCCCACTCCTGGGAGGCACCAGGGACAGCAGGTGGAACACTGGGAAAGATGCAGCCAGGGAAAATGACCTGGCCCGCTGTGCAGAAGGCAAGGAGGTAGATGGGTGGAATGAGCTAGAAGGATGCAGCCACAGTAAATGGCCAACCAGGGAAGACCCTTTAACCTCTTCTTCAGACCTAACAGTTTGTTTTCCTGCCAAAGAGCAATTGAAATCCTGGGAGAACCTACAGGGGCATCCCAGAATGTCACTCCTCAGTGGACAGACATCAGAATCCTGCTGGGAAAACCCTTTCTACCCCCATAAGCAGCACTAGCTGAGACTAGCAGGCTCTCCTTAAGACTACTGGGACAGGAGAACCAAAAAAGCATTGGAAATGCTCTTTTTTAAAAAAAAAAAAAAAAAAAAAAAGGTGGCTGTAGGAAACAAAGTAGGACAAGACTGGAATGTTAAAGTTAGACAAGGAGACTTCCTACTAAAATAAAAGATTTAGGCCTGGAATTTAGCTCAGTGGTTCCTCTGCCTGCCTCTAAGGCACAAGGACCTGAGTTCAATCCCCGGTACCAAAAAAACAAAACAAAACAAAAGATTTCAACAAGATCCACAGCCTACTGAAGCCAAAATATCCAGTATATGATGGAAAATAACCTGTTGCATCAAGAACCTAGTCAAACCCAACTTGAATAAGAAAAAATAATACACTAACTCCAATGCCAGGGGATTAATTAGGCATCAGAATTATCTGACAAGGTTTTTAAAACACCCACCACAAAAGAGCTTCAATACTTGATTGCAAAGTCTCTTGACACAAATGGAAAAATAGGAAATGTCAGCACAGAAATATAAAAGTGTACAAAAGAATCAAGTAGAAACAATACAACCAAGAATACAATAATAGAAAAATTTAAACAGTAGTGGAGTGGAGGTGACAGAAGATAGAGTGAGCTGAAGGATAAATCAGTAGAATTCCTCTTATCTGAAACTTTCACACAAAATGCACTGAACAATATTTGAAGAGCGTCTCAGAGACCAGTGAGACAATAACAAAATATCCAACACGTTATCATTAAAGTCATGGCAACTGGCCTGGCACACTGAGCAGAATACAGGAAGGTGGATGATTGGAATTAGGTAGGAGAATGCAGCCACAAAGATATAATAAATGGCCAACCTGAGAAGACCCTTTGAATCTCTTCTCCAGAGTAGTTTGTGTGTGGAGAAAAAGAGTACGGCTGATGATGTGTGTATATGTGTGTATATATTTGGATATATATATGTCACATCTAAATGAAAAAATCTATCTGGTAGAATTACAGGTGATTTTTCTGATTTGGTTTTTATTCTTCTAATTTTTCTATAAAGAATATATATTCTCCCCATATTTTGGTAAAGAAATTAATCTCAATAAGAACGTTATATATCAAAAATTAAATGCTGTGGATAAGCTGCATTCAGGAGAATATGGTTTTAGTTGTTTTGCTTATTAAACATGAAATAATGAAGCCAGTGAACTAGGCATTCAACTAGCAAGTTAGACAAGAAGCTAGCCTAGCAGGAAGAAAGACTACAATAGAATAGAAGAAAATATAGAGGAATTGACTTAAAATAAGACATTCAAAACCTAGTTCCTGAAAAATCTAATAAAGAAAAGAGACAAAACACATCTACAGAAAGTTAAGTAAGAGGAGCTAAAAAGACATCAGAAGAGATTTTCTAAACTATAAGATAATTCCATTTCCTGCTCCAATTTATACATCATAGAAATAAGTGTTTTCTCAGGAAATACAAATGCCCAAAGTTGAATACAAACTCATTTTTAAATATTCCAAGTAGACTTTCATCAGAGAACAAATTGGAAGAGTTTTATTAAAGAATGACTCTGTGTGAAAGTATCAGATCCAGACAGGTTTATAGACAACATTTTTCAAACTGTCAAGGAACAGATAATTGTGTTATTTAAACTGCTTGAAAGGGTAGAGAAAGACAAAGATTACTTTTAAAAAATCAAACCTTAGCTAATCTCACTTATGAATATGAGTAAAATATTAAAGAAGACATTAAGAAGTTAAATACTGAGCATATTAAAATACTTACCAAGATCAACTTAAGAAAATCTTAAGCTAGGAACTCAAGGAGAATTCAAGAGTGAGAAATAAATTGACAAATATGATTATATTAATATGATGGCTCAGATAAATTGAACATCATTTTGAGGGATGCAAAAATATTATTTTAATAAAAGACAAACTCTATTAAATGAGATCAAGAAAACAATTTCAGGAAAGTACAGAAAGAAAATTTACTGACAAAACAGAATGAAAACATCTGCCTATAACTAATGACAATTCCAAACTTACAGATGAAATAAAAACACAGAGTCATCAAGTAGAGAAATGAGGTAAGGATGTTTACAATGCAACTTGCACGGAGCAGGGACCAGTCAAAGACTGAAATAAGAGTTTTTCTAACAGGCAAAACCATGCGGACATAAGGCCCATTTCTGGCCCATTTTCATTAGAATCACTACAAGCACAATCCACAAAAGGAAAAGATTGTTTGATAATTTGGACCTTGTTAAAATGAAATTTCTGCTCTGCAAAAGAGTGTTAAAAGAATAAAAAATAAATCAAAAACAGGAAGACAATATTCGCAAGACATATATCTGATAAATGGCTTGATTCTAAAATAGGATTTTAAAGAGTCTTAGAACTCTGTACCCTCTACTCAATTTTCTATAATCACAAAATTTCTCTAAAAATAAAGATTATTAATTGAGGAAACAGTGTACTGAAAATGTAAACAGTGCTGTGACAAAAAAAAAAAAAAAAAAAGAGATGAGACCCCAGGAAGGCATGGCAGTGTATACACTTGTAATCTCTGCACTATGGGCACTGAGGCAAGTGGGTTACAAGCATGAGCCCAGCCTAGGCAACTCAGCAACCAAGCAAGACTCTAGCTCAAAATAAACATTTTTTAGAAGCTTGGGGGTGTAGCTCAGTGGTAAAGCACTCATGGGTTTAATCCCAGGCACTGCAAAAATAAGAATAAAAATAAATAAAAGTCTGAGAACCATTAAAAGATTCATAAAGGTATGCTGGGTGGATTTGACAAAATAAAAATCTCCAAATCAATGACTTCAGCAATAATTAAATATAAAATATATTAGAAGAAAATACAAAGCAACACTGAGAACTCCCCTCCATCGCTATCTTCCTCTGTACCTAATAGGAAACTGGAGCAATCAGGAGCAACCTTTAAACAGAGAAATGCATGAGACAGAGTTGTTAACTCCCAAAGAGAGGTGGTCACATCCCCCTGGCAAGGGTCTGGCTCTCTGCCTCTCCTTCCATAGACCTGAAAAGAGCAGCACTTTTAAGACCTTGGCCTCCATTCCTCTACCCTATAAATAATCCCGGACAAGAGAGCTGAATCTCCCAAGATAAAGCGGGCTTAAAGACAAAAATAAGGAGCCTATCGACAAGAATATTGGAATATTAGAAGATAATCAGCCTAAACAACACGATATGAATAGACTAGAATTAGGAATGGAATCATTAGTAGTTATAATGAAGCATAATAAATACATTTAAAGAGGTAATTCAGAATGATGCTAAGAAGAATCAGAAAAGAACCGTATTTGAAACTGCTATGTAGAGACACTGGGTATTAAGATTAGAAGTATTGAATTAAGACCTTAGTACAATAGATGCAGAGTTCTAATGGATAAAGAAAGGAAGTAATAAATTGGAAATTGGGTTTAAGGAATCCTCCCATAAAGTATAGAGGAGAAGTAAGGATATGGAAAATAGCACAAAAGGTAAGTGATTTGACGATTAGAAGAACAAGTATCCAAATAACTAGAGTTCCAGAAGGGGAAAAAACAGGAAGAAATAATGATCAAGAATGTTGCATAACTTAAGAAAAAGGGCCTCAGCTTATAAAGGTTCAGGTAGATTGCAAAATAATAAAGGAAAACCCACATCTAAAATGTTATTGTGATATTTAAGAATATAAAATAAAAAAAGAAAATGCTAAGATCTTCTAATGTCAGAGTTTTTCTGTAGAGTGACTTTTGCGATCGTATCTGAAACAACTGTCACCCCAAAGGGTCTAGAGCAATATTTTTGAAGTGTTAAGGTAAGAATTTCTAACTCTCATTTTTTAATTCAACCAGATCATTTTTCAGATGTGAGGAAATAACAGTCTTGGACATCAAGACTTTAGAATGCTTACCACACCATGATCTTCTTTGAAAACTCTGGAGAAAGTACTTCAGGAAAAAGTAAGTAAGTCATATATATATATACACACACATACATGCATCTTTCAACAGTAAGAATATCATTACTGCCAGTGATAAGGAACAAAAATGTGATTTTATGTGAAATAAATCAGGTATACAAACTTAAATATCACATTGCTTCACCTATGTGAGAAATCCAAAGTACAAATAAGGAACAAAAAGTGGGATCGATATTAAGATATAAGAAGAACTAGTTCAAATGAGAAGGGGAAGAAGAGATGGGAGGGGAAGGAAGGGAAAAGAAATCTAAAGAAAAAAAGAATTGAAAGAAAAAATGGAAATAGCTCTTTTGCAAATGGGGAGGGGAAGAAGGGTTGGAGGAAGAGAAGTAGAAGGAGACAAAAAAATTAAGATGCGTTCTGTACGTGTCCACAACCCCCATGATGAATGTAATCATTATGAACTACAAACATGTGCTAATAAAAATAAACAAAAAGAGGAAGACACAATGAAGAAAAGGGAAAAAATAAAATTGCCAAAGTATAATAATAGAAAAAGAAAATATATAAATAATGAGCATTTGGTTATGAAGAGTCAAAACAGGTCATTTTTCCCAAGTTAATTCATACAAACTACTAGAATCAAATTTGATTGTTTAGAAAATATTTGAAATTTACTTAGAAAACTAGCATATATCAGAAAGCCAGGACATTCCTGTCCTCCAGTACAACATTATAATTATCAAAATAGTGTGGGAAAAGGCAGCTCAATCCATAAATGGTATTGGACTGTCTAATTAGCTATATGTAAAACAAAAGAGCTATATCTCCACAGAAAAATGGCTTCATTATGTTTTGACTGGCAAATGGATAAATATATTTTATTTTTAAAAATAAACACAAGTGGAGCGCAGAACGATGACTACCAGAGATGGGGGAGAAGGGGTGAATGGGAAAGGGAAATTTTTGGTCAGCAAGTTCAGCCAGGAAGAGTAAGTTCTGGGCTTCTATTGTGCAGCACAGTGACCACAATTAGTAATGTATATTTCAAAATAACAAACAGAGAGGATTTTAAATATCCTTCCCCAAAAGATAAATATTTGAAATAATTGACACATTTATTAGCTTGACTTGTGGGTTCCATAACATATACATTTGCTAAAGCAGGACATTGTACTCCACAGATTTATACAATTATTTGTTGATTAAAAATAAAATACAACTTTAAAAAACTAAAAAAATAAAATTTTCAGAGTCCATAACAAACAAAAAAGCTGAGTTCTTCAACTTAAAAATAAGCAATGAGAATAAGCCCTTTATTTAAAAAATAAGCATAATAAATATGAAAAGCAATTTAAAAAGTTTAATCTCATTGACAGTCCAAGGGATGGCAGTTAAAACAACTAGATATGTGTTCCTTCCATGCCCTTCTTCAACACTGGCAGGAATCCAAACACTGATAGTTTACCAGAGTTACTGTCTCTTTTCTTTATTAGATTTTCCAGGAACTAGGTTTTGGATGTCTTATTTTAAGTCAATTCCTCTATATTTTCTTCTATTCTATTGTAGTCTTTCTTCCTGCTAGGCTAGCTTCTTGTCTAACTTGCTTCTAACATTCTTCAATTTATTTTTATTTGTTTTTTCCAGTTTCCTTTTTCATTAGTACATGTTTGCAATACATCATAAATCCGTTCATCATGCAGAATTGGCACACATACACGTGACATCTCGAGCTTTTTACTTCCTCTTCCACTCTGCCATCTCTCTTCATCTTCAGATCCTCTTTCCATCTCCACAAAATCTATCTCCCTGTTTCCTATCATCTATATGCTGTTCTTTAAATTATTAATACTTTGAGTTTCTCATATAAGAGAAAACATGATATTTAACCTTCTGCCTCTGAGTTACTTCATTTAGTATTATTATCTCAAGATCCATCCATTTTCTGACAAATGACTCAAATTTATCCTTCTTTATGACTGATAGCACTCCATTGTGTATAAATACCACGTTTTTCAATCCATTCATCTGTTGATGGGCATATAGGCAGCTTCTAAGACTTAGCTATTATAAGTTGTGCTGCTATAAACATGGGCATGTGTGTGTCACTGTAATATGATATCTTTAACTTTTCAAGAAGATACTCCAAAGTGGTACAAATGGGTTGAATAGAATTTCTACTTTTAGTTCTCTGAGAAATCTCCATACTGATTTCCATAATGGTTGTACTAGTGTACATTCCCACCAACAATGTAGAAGGGTCCCCTTTCCCCCACAACCTCACCAGGATTTGTCATTTTCTGGGTTTTTCATGACGGGCATTCTTTCTGGAGTTAGATGGAATCTCAGAGTTGTTTTTATTTCCATTTCTCTAATGCCCAAAGATGCTGAACATTTTTTATTGGTCATTTGTAATTTTTCATTTAGGAAATGTCCATTCATTTTACTTGCCATTTTTGATTGAGTCTTTTGTTTGGGGGCTCTATTTTTTTTTGAGTTCTTTATCCTTTCTAGATATTAGTCCTCTGTTCATGGAATAGCTGGCAGGAACTTTGCCCTAATTTATAAGTTGTCTTTTCACTCTGTTGTTTCCTTCGCTGTACCGAAGCTTTTTAATTTGATATGATCCTATTGTTTGTTTCGTTCTTGGGGTTATTCCTTGTACAACTGAGGTTCTGTTTAGAAAGTTCTTGCCTATGCCTATGTCTTCAAGAGTTTTGCATATTTTATCTTCCAGCAGATCCAGTTTCCATTTTTATATCAAAGTCTTTGATCTATTTTGATTTTATTTTAGTGCAAGGTGAGAGATAGGAGTCCAAGTTGTTCTTTTGCATGTGGATAACCAACTTTCCGAGCATGATTTGTTTAGGAGGCTGCCTTTTCTCCAGTATATAGTTTTTGGTCTCTTTCAAAGATCGGATGGCTGAAGGTGCCTGGGGTTTTTTCTGCCTCCTCAATTCTGTCCCATTGATCGTTGTGTCTGTTTTTGTGCTAATACCATGCTATTTTCATTACTATAGTTTTATAACATTAACTTGAAGTCTGGGCATACCTTACCCTATATACAACAGAAATACTTCCAAGAGTGTTGAGTGCTTTCAGCATTAGTGGTCAAATCACTATGAAGCATAAATTCTGCCCAATGTTTGTAATTTGTTCCCCATTTTCCATGTGAGTTCTAGTTAGCAGTATTTATAAGCTACTGTCTGGAAAATGTTGGCCTACTTATAGTATGGGTTAAAACTATAAAAGCCTTTTAGGCCTCATTGAGTTTGAGGTACTATAGGTCAAGGTCACTCTGGCTCCTAAAGACCCACCCAATTTCAGGTTTTCATTTAAATCCTTCCCATTCTCTGCTTCACCAGTCTATAGTCATATTACCCTTGTCTTATCTGCCTCACCATATGTGAGGGGAACTTCTCTGCTTCATACTTGTGCTCATGGTCAAGAGGATTCAGACTATGCCGCTCACTTTTTTTTTTTGGTCTTAGTCCTGTTTTCCAAAGTCTCCTAAAAGACTTGTGGTGTGGCACAATGTAATACCTAAGTAATTTGCTCAGCCCCTGTTCTCTACATTCAGGCAGCAGCCTGACTTCTCAAAGGACAGGGTTGAATTTCAAGTCATTTCTAGTTTTCAGACTCATGTTTACATTTCTGGTAGAACTATTTCAGGGGATTTCATTTGCTGATGATATAGAAAAGAGTTAACATTGTTAGAAGTTAGATTATAAAATTTTCTTGATGGGTGAGGCTTTTCAATCCGGAATATGCTGTCAAGATGAGAAAGTTCATGGAGGAGAAGTTTAGTAGAAAAGGAGTTTATTCCCACTTTAATAAAATAATTAAGCTCATTGCATTGGTAACTTTTAAGGAACAAGATAGAAATAATTTGTAACTGGTTGAGAGAATATGGCTGCGGTTTAAAATGGATTCAAGTGTGAATTCTGGTGTTGGTGGTAACTACCCACTTGGTCATCTCAGCTTTGATTTTCCTCTCTGTTAAACAGAGGTATTACAGTTACTTCAAAGGATTACTCTACATTTGCATTCGAATCCCGTCCTTAGGGAGAGTCATCACCACAGCAGCCCTGGCCGGATGCCCCTCTTCTGGCTCTCATACTGCCCCACACAGAGCTTCCACAGAATGCACTGTGTTTCCATGGTCTCTTCTTGGGCTCTGGTAATGTCCACCCCAGGAGAGCAACCCTTTTGGAGCGGTCTCTTAGTTGTCTTCTTATCTCCAACGTCTGGTGCAAAGTTTGGCAGATCATAGATATTGAGTGTATGTCACTAGACTTAAATGAGTTGCTAATGTAACTAAAAATCCTGTGTAAACTGCTAGCTCCATGGGAAAGAAGGACTGAATTATTATCTTCCTTTAACCTAAATTACAGTAGCACAGTATTCCTAAATGTGGCAACTTTGTGATTTATATTGCAGATGGCATATCTTTGAATACATGAATTTTTAAAAATCTCTTAGTGGAAAATACAACCCACCCATATTCCAGAGCCCTTCACATTTTGGATTCCAGTGGTAGAAAAAGTTGTTTGTATAAGGGAAACTTTAAAATAATGCAATAAGACAAACTGATAAACCTGTATTTCAAAGAATAATTATTCCTATTAGGATATTTACTAAACCTTATTAAGAAGGAGGTAGGTATAAAGTGTCATATACAGAGCTAGAACTCTCTTTATTTCCGGGGCTATGTCCAATTATTGACAAAGCTTGGAATGGTCACATGGAGCTTCTACTCCTGGGAACCAATAACCATGACATGATATTCTTCTTGAGTTTCCTTGACTGAGCATTAAATTTATTTCAGTTTAGGACAGTGATCTCTAGGGCCAGAATGTGGAATACAACAGTGGTTTTCCAAAGCTCGGAGCCTCTGGGCACCAAGAGTCCATGTCCAGTATCTAGGGTTCAGGCTCCTTGCAGATTTTATGTGGTGCCCAGGGCTGATTCCGGGCCATATGATGATGTTGTCCAGTTCCAGAGTTCTTTCAAGAAGCCCTCAGAATTGCCGTAGAAACCAGAGGGCTGTGGGAAGCAGAATATAGAAGTGGTCAACTGGCCACCAGTTGGTGAGTGTTTTTTCTTGCTTGATCAGGTGTTTCAGTTTTCTAGGAGCCTTTCCAGTGACTTCCTCATGGTCAGGTTCTCTGGGGAGGATGGTAACACGAGTCATAAGTCTGGGCCCCGGGCACAGAACACTTGTCCCTTCCCATGTCCTACTGGTGATTTGTTGACAAGTATTTGGCAGCCTCAGTGCCCTGGGACTCCAGGTCGGCTTCTTGGCTGTTGCTATTTCAAGGTTTTCCACTGAACTTTCGCCTACTGGTGAATACACAGAGCAAAGGGGAGAGACACAGAATGTGATGGGGGTGGGGGTGTGTCAGTAAATCTAGCCTTTGGGAAAGGAGAATTTCATGGTGGGGACCTGCTGCTAATGTTCTAAATCATTTGGGAGTCAAAGGACTGTAATCAAGAAGGGAAACTTCAGGACCTCGTGCCAACTCCATTTTACGGATCAGAAATAGCAATAGGTACATTAAAAGATCACGCAGCCAGTTCACAGCAGTGCTGAGCTGGAAGCCACAGATGTTTGGCTCCAGGAAAGTGTCCTTTCTGCTCTCTCTGCTGGACAAAAACTTACACACTGTTCTCTACATGACTGAAGTTTGACCTTACCTTCTAGATACACACGTCTTTTTAAAAGCTACATAATAAGTATGGAAACCAGCTACTTTGTTTTTCTCATATTAAGATAAGGCTGTTACTACAATGGGAAAGAGAAAAAGTGAAGAGAAAATAAAAAGAAAGCTACGTACCATGCTTGAGGTGGCCTCCTACAGGAATTCTTATGGGGGTGCATTTAGAAAGTGGCTAGGGAAAGGTCCACTTGTTGCATTTCTTTACTATTTCTCCAAAGTGGTGCCACCGGGTCCTCCATAGTACAGTTAATGCTATCTTGCTTCTCTTCCAGCTGTACCACAATTCCTTGTTAAATATGGAAGAGTATCCAATATTGTGTGAGTACTGGAGTCCTAATGTTAGGAAGAGGAGAGCTCTGATTTGCAGCCCAATTTTAGTTAAAATGTGTACTTTTTTTAATCTTAGAAACATTTTTAGGATAGGCTTCGGGCTTTGATGATAGGGCCAAAGGTTAGAGAGTTTCCATTCAACTTCATGTGTTTCCTTATACTTAACGATACTGGGAAAAAGTTGAAAGAGGGTTACCAGATTTCTCAGATAAAAATAAGAGATGCTTGATTTGATTTAATTTCAGATATACAGCAAATGGCTTTTAGTATAAGTGCCATGTCACAGTTGGTACTTACATGAAAAAAATTATTGATCACTTATCTGAAATTGAAGTGTATTTGAGAGTCCTAGATTTTGTGGCTACCTAAAGATGGGAGAGAGGAGGAAGAGAAAGATGGAGTGGGAAAAAGACAAGAAGGAAGAGAAGGATAAGGAAAAAGAGGAAGAGAAGAGATTTCAATGATTGTAATATGCTTCAGAGAGGGAGAAGGGGGCATTAAATTCAAAGATCTATTTCCTATACTGTGGTTTGTCTGCTTGAGCGAGGCCCAGAGGAGAACTCTTTCTCTTTTTTCTTTTCTCCCTCCAAAGTGGTGCACAGATGGCCCATTATTTACATTTTTTAAAAAACTGCTCTTACTCAACATATTTTTTTATTCTCTTCTACCATTCACTCAAAATAATTCTTGTATTAACTAGCTTGAGGGTGATGTGAGAAAAGAGTATTCAGAGATAATTAATTCTTTCCTCTTCAAAAACTCACCAATCCCAGGTTCCATAAGAAAAAAATAAAGCTAATCAGAAGGCTGTGAAAAAGGGAGGACTCACATCTGGCTGCAGTAAACAGGGTGTCTCCACAGAAGACCCACCTGAATGTGACCTTGAACAACTGCATCTGAACCATCATCTGAGGTCACCTCGGATCACCCTACAATGCTAGGGCATAGAGGGTCTGCTCTAGGGCAGAGAGTCACCTCCTGGAGCAGTGCCAGAGGCAGGAACAGCTGGAGAGGCAGAGAGGATGCTGGGAGGACAGGTTATGGATGGTGGCAGGGCTAGGTGAGCAGGGGTAGAGGCATGGTCAGCTTATGTACAGTGAAATTTGGGGGCAGCTCTGAAGTGCTTGTGCCACTTTGTTTCTCTCTATTTTAAAAGTGTATCTTTCCCACAAATTATATGCCTAGATTTAATCCATAACTTGATGTTTTTTACAGAGGCATATAATACCAACTGTCTAGGAATTGAAAAAATATTATTTAATTCAGAATATCTGCCTAATGGTTAGTATTTTTTCTTTCAGGAAAGAAACTTTCCATTTTATTTAGTATATAGCAAATATGTGTACATTAACATTTTAATATTTCCATGGAACAATATTATGTGTCAATATAATATATAGTAAATATATACTACGTAGTAAAGTTATATACTAAATATAAAGTTATATATAGAGATAATATAGTACATATAGCATTTACTATATATTACATATATAATGTCATCTTTGTTTTATTATACAGTATATTTTATATGTAGTTAACAAAATGGAAGTATTGTTCCTGAAATAATATATGTTGTGTATAACATTATTATATGTAATACCTAATACACACACATGTTTTTCAGTGAAACTGAGAAGGAAAAAGTTGACTTTTATAATGTAGTTTCATCTCCCAAATTGAAGTTCATCAGCCCAGTCCTCTTACACAAACCACATTCTTGAAGAGAATATCTGGCAAAAATCAAAAATGGAAGAAAGCAGAAGTCTCATGGAAAAGTGTATATGAATAATTTCTGGTTCTTATCGCTTTCTGTATTTTCTTTTTAAAGAAGACCAGATCTCCATTATTACTCACAAAGGCAGCCATTCCCAGTCCTTAAATGATTTAATGAAATCAAGAATTTGACATCTTGTTCACATAAAGATCCAGAAATACCAAAGAAGTCTCATATTGCCAGAGGCTAAAGGCATTTTTAAATGAATCTTACTCAAGAAATATGCAATAACGTAACAATTGTAGGTTGGAAACCGCATGCTAAAAGTGAAAGAATGCAAAGATCAATTCTTAATAATATCCCAAGAGGAAAAAAAGATAATTATCAGATACTACACACTTCAAGTTTAAAAAAAAATGTGAACGAGTCCCAGAAACAAGTTTATAGTTTAACGGTGAAACTTTTACATCAGGAGAGAAGAAACTGAAGCTCTTCTGTGAGTGGCCACAGTCAATAGAAAACATTGCAGGATGCTTGTTGCTCTGGATAATCCAACTGGTCCCAGTTATCACCATCCTCTGAGTACAAATGAGGATGCGTTAGCACCAACATCCAGACGACACTGTCTCTGCATCTTCACCAGGGAAGGCAAGCCCTCGTCCCTTGGCAGCTCCCAGGGATACATCTCTAGGGCTCTCCAATTACCCCTCTGCCAGGTCTTCTCTGTGCTACAGCCATTGGGAGACGCCTCGGAGAAGTTGGGTGCTGCACCCTTTGAAATGTCCATTGGGACATCTGATAACGATGCCATGGGTACCATCTTCCTCCACTCAGAGCGGCTGATCTCCACAGGGCCGAGGGGTACCAGAGCACACAGGTCCAGGCAGCAGCCATGGGCCATGAAGCCTGGAGTGTCACCAGCCCTCGGGTGCTAGCTGGCTTCAGGACACCAAAGCAGCCTTCCCTCCCCATCTCCCAAACGAGGCAGACTCCTTGCCCCATCAGGCCTCACTCTCCATCGCAGTCTTTGGCTCTTCCCTTTTTACATATCAGGACTGGATGTGTAATTGGCAGATACAATGGTCTCCCCTTTCCGTGGTTCCACTTTCCATATTTCCAGTATCTACAGTCACCTGCAATCCCCAAATATCAACCTTTGGCTTAACTCTTTTGAGAGAGAGACCACATTCACAGGACTTTTTAGTATAATGTTCAAATTGTTCTATTTTACCATTATTTCTTATTGGTAATCTCTTACATATGGCATAGGAAAAAATAGTCTCTATAGGATTTGTTACCATCTGCAGTTTCAGACACCCATGAAAGGCTTGACACTCATTTCGGGTGCCAAAAAAACTTTGTATCATTCCTGCCTTAATTCACTCCCTTCCCTAACTCCCATGCTTAGCGGGAATTAGTTGACATAAATATTTATACAACAGATGAAGGGAAGTTTTTCCTATAGACAGGTCCCTAAGTTTTGCCACTCACTACCTGGCATCGCTTTTTTTTCTTCCATTAAGTTTATTGGTCCATTTTAGGTATAAAATACAGTTACATTCATCATTGGGATCTTGTACCATTACATGAATATCTTGGTTCTTATTTTTTCTCCTTCCCCTGCCCTCCCTTCACCTCCTCCACCCTTCCCTATTTGCAAAGACTTTGTATCCATTTTTTTTCTTTTTTCATATTTTTTCTTTTCCCTTTTTTCCCTTCCCCTTCCCCTCCCAATTCCCCTGCTCTTTTAGACCTTTTCTTCCTATTACACAATATAAATTATACATTTTTAAATTACAATATCAAGATCTAGGAGATATTACCACAGATTCTACAGAATTTGAAAGGATATAGAAAGCATATTTCAAAAATCTGTTTTGAAATAAATTTGACAACTTCTAAGAAGTACCTTGGAAGACAAATCAATGAAACTAACTCTGGAGGAAATATAAAATTTGAATGGCACCTATTAAAGAAAGTATATTCCTAGCTTGAAAACCTACCTATAT
>NW_004624758.1:21830740-21843259 GCF_000247695.1 Heterocephalus glaber
ATCAGATTGTTCCATCTCATTTCCCTTTGGGGTTACTGTAGGTGATCCAGAAGTCTGTTTTTGAGGATTGCTTACATGTCTTCTCATTTCCATGGGGGGGGGGTGCTTCTGGTGCCTGCGCCGTTCACCTTCTCTGCCCTAGGAGCTTGGGATGGTGGCAGGGGACCTTCCCTATCTGGCATCTCTTAACATCAGTAGTGAAATAGTTCTTCCTATGTGCCGGCCTGGCTCCTAATGCTTTGCATATTTATGCATTTACTCTTCATTAAATCCTTAAGAGAAAGGAACTTCCATTTTCTCCACATTGGGGATGACAGGATTGATAAGCAGAGAGGTTAAGGGACTTGCTTGGTGTACTCAATGCTGTGAGCAAGATGACCTGAGCCTCTGAGCCCCAGCAGTCTGGTCTCAGAATCAGTGCTTCTAACTTCACATCAAATCACCAGAAGCCCAAGGGATGCAGGGGAGGATTCCCACCCCTCCTCTTATCCCTTCTGTGCTTCAGGTACCTTCCCTAGAAAGCAATCCATACAAAAACAAACTCAAATGATGACAGTAGTAATAATATAGTTGTCCTCACAGGGGGACACATCCGAGCCTGAAATCACAAATGGAACAGGACCTAGTAGATACTATGATTTTTCTTAAACAAACAGACTACGATAAAGTTTAATTTGTAAATAAGGCACAGTAAGAGAGTAACAATCTTTTAAAAATTAGTACATATTGCAGTACAGGCAGCTTAAATCACTCTTTAGTAACATAAAATAAATATAACCATATATTGTAATAAATGCTGTGAGAAGAGAAGTTGTGTTCTCTCTTTTGGTCTCTCTCAAAATAAGCTATGGTACTATACTATAATGTGTTCTCTCTTCCTTATTCCTCTGTCCTTTTTACTTCCCTCCCTACCCCCCTCTCTCTTAGTTTTACCAGGCACTAACACCCACCGTGCCAGCCTCAGGATGACAAAGATAAAAACTCTCATTGCCACAGAGTGAGAGTCTGGTGGCAATGTTAAATGTTTACCCTAAATGAATGAGGCCCTGTGGGAGCATCTGGTCAACCTCAGTGTGTGCAATGTGGGCAGAAGAAAGCCAGAGGGCACAGGGTGCTGAATGAGCATAAGAGCAAATTGGGAAAAAGTGTCTGGGACCAAGTCAAGGCTGACTCCTGGCTCCTGAGGCTACAACTGAGAAGCGGTCTCTGCCACTCACAGGTAGGAAATAAATAGCTGCCAGATGTTTCAGAGGAAGAAGTGAAAAGAAACCGTCACAAGAGCTAAGTTTCTAGTAAACCTCATTATACTTTACAGAGAAGAAAGCCTGACTCACAAGAGTGAATAACTGCAACAGAAGGAAGGATATTTAGCATTACACCAAGCAATTTATCATCCTTTCAGGAGGACTTTCTTGAGGGTGAAATTAAAGATTCTATCTTGGTCTGGTATTTGTTTACAGGCATTTGTTTTGTGCCTGGACTTGTATTTTAGGAAAGGCCATGTGTTACATATAGGATGCATCCATTAGTGGAGAGGGGGAGAGCTGAGAGTGCCCAATCCCAAGCAGGGGTCACAGCAGAGCCTGGGAAAAGCTGAAGGGGAAGAGAGCAGAGGACCCCAGTTCTCATGGCTGCTTCTTGTTAGGATCATGTCAGAGAGCTAAGCAGATCCATGATTTAGCAGCTATGTGACTGTGGGCCAGCTATGTAACCATTGTAAAGCTTGACTTTTCTCATCTGTCAGATGTAAACCATAATGATGTCTCCTTCATAGGGTTTTTTGTAGTAATCACATGAGATCACGGCTGTCCGTAGACTTCCTGGCACTACACCCAGCATGGCACCACTGTGTCCTTGGGGATGGAGACTGTGGCAGCAGAGCAGGGCATATGTGCCCTTCCCTACTTCACTCCTGCTGTCTGTTGTCTTCATTTCTAAGTATAATGATTCACTCTAACTAGAAAAATAAATAATATTCTGAGCCCCTTTACTCATAAGGACATTCCTAAATGCGACTTTATAACCAAATTCCAACCCATATATCTGCCTTTGGCAAGATCCATGGAAGTTACTCCCTATAATGTTGATTTAAAAGCTTTGGTGCTGTGGATGAAATATTTCCAATCTCTTCCTAATAAGGTTAGCACTGTATTTAAATCCTCACTGTATTCATTGAAACTTTCTACTTGCTGGGGTCAGGCATTTTCATGCCTTCTTTCTTGTAAGTAGGTATAAAACACTGGCTTTCAGCCAAAATTGCTAATGTGGGAGCTTGGCACTCTGTGAAGTTATTGGATTCACTAAAACGAGAAGGTCACGCAAGGACTGAACAACGCAAGGCAGGGTGTCCTCGCTGCTGGGTGTGTGAGTGGGGCAGTGTCACCCAAGGTCTCCAAGTCCTTTAACAGTTCTGCAGTCCCTGTTACAACATCCCTACAGAGCTGCTTGCACAACCCCAACCAAACACTGCTAGAAAGAGGCTCAGAGGCCACCAGACAGAAAGGCTGTGCCCAAGAGCAGCTGCCACCTCCACTTCCAATGGTAGCATTCTCCCTAAAACTCCTTGAACCAAAACCAGAGTGACAGAAGGACAAATCCAGGAAGAGGCCAGATCTGAGCAAAGAAATTGGAATACAGAAGAGACTAAACATTTGGGAAATTCAAGCTCACGCTTTCCTGAGCAGGGAAGAAGCAAATATTTTA
This sequence comes from Heterocephalus glaber, assembly GCF_000247695.1. Next base: position 21,833,444 of record NW_004624758.1, read on the forward strand.
GTGTCCAAAGGCTATTAACATTCTCTTTACGTTTGGCACTCTAACTCAATGTGACATGCCCTGTGCTTCCCATCAGCATTGATTGTGGAGTTATAAGATGCTTCTGGCTCAAAAACTACCCAAAAGCCTGTTGCTCTGCTGTCCTAAATCAAATCATCCCACCCATCTCAGTATAACTTGGGCCCAATCCAAGAATTGAACACAGAGAGATGAGTCACTTTTGAAGAAGGAAGGTATCTTCTCCAATAGGAAGGAGTGAGAGCAAACATTTTCCAAAGGATTTGGAGTCAATTCTCAGAAGTGAGGGATGGCTGGGAGTTGCCTGACAGATCCACTTTCCACTTCAGCATCCTCTCAGAGTTTGATCAGGATGTCTGCCTGCCAGTGGAGTGAGACAAAACAGCTGATGGTTTCTGAGAGTGTGAAAGTGATTTGGGTGGATTCTCGAAGCCTTGGGGAGGCAGAGAGCAATCCTCTGCACCTTTGGGACACCTTCAGAGGCCCAGCACCATATAAACTATGAACACAGCTCCTGACCCAGAAGAGACCCCAGTGAACACTAGATGATTAACTCAATGCCCTTGCTCCGAGTCCATTGCTAAGTTCAATTTCTGCATGTTTCTTATTTATCCGTCATTTTTTTTTTAATTCACTAGGCATAGCTTTGAAGACCATGAAAGTTTCCTAAGCTTTTCATTATTTCACAGCTGGATTTTTCATTAAGTCACTAGGATCATCCCTGTGCTTTTACAATGCATATGGATATGTCACATGTCACATCATGTGGTGTGGACTCTTTGCTAATCTCTAGGCTGGGAATTTCTGGCAGCTTTTTATTGTGATGAAGCACATGAGAGTAACAACTTAAAAGAGGAAAGATTTATTTTGGCTCAATGTTCCAGAGGTTTCAGTCCATGGCTGACTGGCTCCCGGGTAGAAATGTCATGGCAGAAAGGCATGGAAGTAGAAAGCTACCCTCATCCTGGCAGCCAGGAAAGAGAGCAAGAGAGGGTGTGCTGTGTGGCTTCCTCCTCCTTCTGCCAATTTTCCACCCAAGCCCCCACCCTATTGGATGGTGCTACCTATGTTCAAGGTTGATCTCTACTCTCAGTTTGCTGTCCCACCTGCCAGTCATCTTGGGAAACAAAGTAAAGGCACACTCAGAAGTGAGTGCTACTAAATTTCTAGGTATTTCACAATCCAATCAAGTTGACAGTCAGGATTAACTGTCCCACGACTCCTTGAGAAAAAGAGAGGGAAGGCTTCCTCTCGTCATGGTCATCTCAGTGCCTAGGGAGTAGATCAGCCTGTAAGGAAGTGTCTGATAAACACTTGTTACATAAACTCCACACTTCAAGTTAAAGCTTTGTGTGGCTGAAGCACTTAAAATGACATTTATCAATTTCTAACACTTCAGAAAAAAAGTATGTGCTTCTTTTCACTTATAAATCCAAACTAAACTGTGCAGTTTGTGAGAAATAAGCAACATTTTAAAGCCTGCCCTCACTTCCTATTATGTACTTTTCTCCTTCATGCTAATTTTGCTGTCAGAGGTCCAGGAAGAGAGTGAAACACTTTAATTATGTCTCCCCAGCAGAAATGTAAAGCACAATCCCCATTTTTAAGCCTGCTCTTTTATTCAGGTATATTTTCTGTTGTTTTATGTTTTGAGTGGCTGCCATTTTCTCTCTAAAATTTAAGTCTAGAGCACTTTGGGCCATGAAATGAGGAAGCAGAATTCCTGCCTTCAACATCCTACAAGCGTCTGTTGAGTTCCTGTCAATGTTCCAGGAGCAAAAGAGACAGATGGAAAGACAGACAGAGCTGCTTTTCTCATCAATCTTAAATTCTAGTGAGGGGGAGACTCGCAAACAGAAAATATACAAGAAAATGTCAAGAGATGGCAAATGTTCTCAAGAGGAGGAAAGGGAGTGTGACTAGGAGGCTGCAGTGGACAGCCAGGAAAGCACAGTCCAAAAAGGTGATATTCTGGGTCTCTGCTGGTTCTGTATGGATTTTAGGACTGTTTGCTGTGTTACGGGAAATAAATCAGACACACAAGCGTAAACATTGCCTAGTTTCTTGTATATGAGAAACCCAAATGATAAATGAATAGCAAAATAAAAGATAGACAATAGGAAGTAGGGAGATAGATTTTTTTGCTAAAGGGATGGGAACCAAAGATAGAGGAAGGGAGAGTGAGTGGAAGGGAAGAGGGTGAGAAAAGAATAGAGATATGTTATATACATGCACCAGCTTCCCACAGGGAATGTCGTCTTTACACACTGCAAATACGAACTAATAAAGTGGCAACATTGAACCTGGTGAATTGAATGAACCAGAGGAGTTAGGCCCTGGGCCCAGGGGAAGGACGGGCCATGCAGAGGGCTACTGGCTGGCAGGAGGCCCATCTGGGAACAAGGTTCTGTCCAAGCAACAGAAGATCGTGTCTGTCTTCCTCCTCTGCAGGTAGTTCAGCAGCTGTCTGGTGCCCCAGGTAACCCCAAGGGAGCCAACTCAGGTCTGCACTGTCCCATCGTCCTCTCCCCAGGTCTGCTGGAAATCATGGCTCCACTAAAGATCCTGTGATGAGGAAGATGGATTCCTTAGCCAAGCTGTCCAGCATGGATGTTTTGATCAGCACTGGGCAAACCCCAAACTGATTATTCCCCCAAGATCATCCATAGCCTTTATAATCTTTTCTGTTCCTGGTATACAAGCATTTGCCTTCTTCCTCATATGTATTCTTGCACACACACACACACACACACACACACGCATGCACACGACATGGGCTTAGGAGGACTTGATTTCTTTGAGGATTTTAAAAAGTATTTATGGGTCATGACTTATACAATAGAGAGGCAAAAAGGCCCTGAAATCTCTTGCCTTTTCCTTCCCCTCACATATGTGCATACATACATGCTTAACATGTTTGTGTTATGTTAAACACACTGCAGCCAACAGTCCAACCAAGAGATTTTCTCAGAAGTTAGATTCTCTGGGAAGCAGCAGCGGGTCTGTGGGCCCAGAGGCAAGCAGATGGGCACTCTCTTCAGTCTCCCTCCCTGCATTCTGAGGGATTTGCTCTTTCTGAGTCTGCAGCTGCCCTGGCTGACCCTCACTTCCAGCACCAGAGCCCAGGGCATGCCATGCCTTCCCCAGGGAAACACAGGGCCACCAGAGTTTAGTAGCACTAAGAGGTCAAGGTTTGGCTTCTCAACCTTAAGTCTCCCTAATGGAAGCCTGTGGAAACCTTTATGCAATTTCATTAAAAGAGTCCATCATCCCAGAGCATGCTCAGGACTGCAAGTGGTGCTTTCTCATGTTCTTTAATCTATGCAGTCAGCTTAGGTAGCAGGTGTTAGCTCTGGAGAGAGAAGGAGCTTCTACTCTGTGGCACGAGACAAACACACCCAGCTGGCTCCTCAGTATTCAGCAGAGAGGCTGCCAGCAGCCAACACTAAAGTCTACTCCTTTTTGCTTCAGCACCACCTGCAAGGCTCAGGTAAAGCCTACATGAGCCTACATGCCTGGTGCTCCAGAGTCAGAAAGAAAGCACTGAATCTTGAAAAGGTCGGTGGTATTTTGCTTGTTCTGAATTATCTGAAATTTGGTCCCTAGGAAATTTCTTGACTGAACAGAAATAAATACAGACAGAGAAAGAAAATGTGAGAAATAGGTGGAGAGAGAGGGACAGGGGAGGTAATGACAGAGGGAAGGGGAAGCTCACCTCTATGGAGCGCTTCCTTCATCCTACATACGAGGCTGGGCTCTTTATTTGTATGAGTTCCTTTGAAATTCTCCATCCCTGAGCCATTACCACTCGATGTCACACTGATCGGTCAGAAATCTTAGAACTACCAGTCCTCGGAAAGTCCCAGGTACAAACTTCAACAAACAGTAACTCAAGATTTCCTTAATACCAGAGATTAAATCCAGAGAAAGCTGGCTTGCTGATCTGGGACACCTCTCTGTGGCCACTTGCAAAAACACACCCAGGAGCCTGGGACTGTGAAGGAACCATTAAAACGTGGAGGACATTATGCTAAGTGAAATACACCAATCATAGAAAAACAAATACTGCATGAGCATACATGTATGTGGAGTCTAAAAAAGACTCGCAGAAGCAGAGAATAGAACCTTGATTTCCGGGACTGGGGGGAAGAGGTGTTGCTCCATGTGTTGTGTAAAGTTAGAGTTACGCAAGGCGGAAAAGTCCCAGTGATCCCCTGTGGAAAAGTGTGCCGAGAGCTCACAACAGTATTGTGCTCTTCTTCAAGATTTGCTAATCTGGTCAATCTCCTGTCAGTGGGTTTTACCTTAAAAAACAAATACACCACAACTCCACAAATAGTACTAAGGTAACTTTTGGAGGCCTAGATTATGTCTATGACTTTTCCTGGACTGTGGAGATGATACCACAGCTGTACTCCCCAAATAATATACATTAAACATTTGTAGCTTTATCATATGCCTCTAATACCTAAATAAAACTGTTAAAATCCTAATGTCTGGAAAAGGTCAGCTGAAACATCAAAACAAAAGTATGTTGTTAAACAACTCAATGGAGTGATATTCCTTTGGTTTTCTTCTTGTGTATCTTTTCTTCTTCCTGTTACATTAAGAATATAAATAAATAATTGAAATATTACCAAGTATTCTATTAAATTAAATATTGTATTAAATATTAGTAGCTATCCTCTGAGTGTTTTCAGAGGAATTAGTGGAAATAGGCTTAGAATCACAAGAGTTAAAATACTGCTCTGTCATTCAGCAGCTTTTGGATGGGCCAAGCTGTCTGCACCTCAATTTCCCACTTAGTAAACTGGGACCAAGAGTTCCTACCAGTGGGGAGGTTGTGGGGGTGAAGTAAGGACCAGGTGGAAATCTCTACTCTCCTCAGTGAGCCACAAATGTGAGTGCCTTTTCTTTCCCTCTTCACCCCACACACAGAAACACTCACTCCCATGTCAGAATAGATGTTGCTTTGCGAAGCCCCCTCCTAAGTCTAAGGGAAAAAGCATATTGATTTGAGAAATGGTGGAAGGGGACAAAAGAGTTGGTAAGAGTAGGTTAGCTTTAAGGGGCTTCCAGGATGTGGAGATCCCAAATGTGGAGGAGCTGAGAGAACAGATGTCTTTATGAGGAGCCCCTTTCCCAGGCCTGCAGCTCAGAGACGGGCCTAGAACACCCTCACCCTGCTCTGAGTGAGCAGCTTAGATGCCTCACCCACAGGTGCAGGAGACACAGCTCTTGCTGAGACCAGTGGAACCCCTGCCTTCGAAGGACCAAAAAGCGCATTGCAAAGCATTATTTTCTGCCTGCTGCAACCAAACTGTACCTGGGGCTTACCTTTCACAACAGATGTCTTTTCTGTCTTTAGTTGCAGAAATATTTCCAAAGCAGATGACAGCCATCCACCAGTGCCAAAAGCAAATATTTGCAAACTGTAAAGGACTGAGGAGAAAAAATCAGCCTCCCGGAAAGCTACCAAAAGAGAGGGAACCTGTGCTCAATCTGTCCTGGTCTCTTGGAGGGAGGGTGGAGAGAGCCCCAAAGAGCAAGAGGTCTTGGTGTGTGCCTGCCAGTCAGAACGTCCAGTTGTTAGAAATGTTTAGGTCAAATTATAGTTGTAAAGCTATTCCACTAATGCATTCATTGTTAACCAAAGTAGAGATCATGAAGTAAACTAGTGATAATGGAGCTGAAAGGTTATTTATAAATAAAAGGCAAGATAGTGTGTTTATTTTCAAGGTATTTTTGTTCTAAATGGGAAGAATCCCAATTCCATTTGTGCACATGGGTGTCAGAGGAATTGCTAGACATTGCTAAGTGCTGCTTAGTAGCTGGATTTTTTGGTATGGTTATTCTTACTTATGGCAGCATGTTGTAATTCCTGGGTACTTTTTTTATGCGATGGTGGAATATGACCCAAAATCAAGCAGTATAGTATCTCTGGGCATTCAGAGTTGGAATTGACAATTATTTGCTAGTAAAAATGGAGGGAAAGACTTGTATTTTAAAACAATTTGAGTCCCTTAAGGCAAGTATCTACCATAAAATTTCATCCAAACCAAGATTCTCCTGAACAAACCAGGACTATGCTCAGCATAGCTATGAATCATATTTTGAGCTGCAGGCTTTAAATGGGAAAGTTGAATAATAAACCCAGGACAATTAATTATTGGCTGCCTCCAAAGATTTAAAACCAGTGAGCAGTTCTACTCTCCCTGCTGGAATCTTTGGAAATTCTGTACCAAATTAATTTGCTATCCTGGAAGCCTCAAAATAATAGTGGTGGGAGTTTGGAGATAGAAGAGTGACAACTATAAAAATTTTATTACCATATCCTGGAAGTTAAATAGGCCCATATGTTCTTTGCTTCTCTCCAAGTGGTTCCCCAAACATTTGGTATCACAGGAAGAAAAGCAAACAAGTAGAGCGCTATGAGGTTACTCTAACTTCAATTTTCATTCCATATTGGTGATAACTCTTTCCTTTTAAAATTACTCAGTATTATCACCTTTCCTAAGCTCCTAATTCCTCTAGGCCTTTTTCAGTTAAAAACCTGAGCACAGGGTGGGGGATTTAGCTCAGTGGTGCTGTGCCTGGCTCGCAAGCTCAAGGTCCTGAGTTTGATCCCCGGTACCAAAAAACAAAAACAAAACAAAACAACAACAAAAACAAAAAGCCTGAGCACAAAGAAAAACAGCTTGACATATGTAGGCTAACTAAAATAGAAGTATTAGAAAGAAGGGTAAAAAAATAAGCAGGTGTGGATATTGGAGAGAAGACTAAAATTCTACTATTTTAGATTTAAATCACATACCATGAACTAGCTGAGCATAGTGCTCTAACAAAATACCCTATTACTAGGAGTGTTATAAGACTCATAGGAGATACAGAATCGGAAAGATCCTTGAAGTTGTACTGGGTTCATGGTTAACCTGCTAACATGTAGAACTGTGCATGTTATCTGAGATAGAATTATTAGACATAAATGATCTCAGGACTATACAGTGGTCTATTAGTTCAGATAAAAGCTAAGTAGTAAAGTGTTGTCAAAAGTAATATTTGTAAAGATGGAGGTACTCAAGTGGTTTTTTCTCTGTAATTAGGTATATTTCTGTCATCTTATTTTGGCTTTCTGTTAAATATATCTTTCTCTTTTTTTCCTTCTTTTTGTTTGATCTGATTTTTTTCATCAGGTTTGGAAATTAGATGTTCTACTTTTATTCTCTTACTGGTGATTAAATTTTTATGTACTTGACTTTTCAACATCAAATTTTAATTACCTGTATTTCCCTGAAAATGTAAGAATTTTAGAATATTCAGATCAATTCTCCACCCCACCTCTATCCCCACTATTTTCAAAGTTTTATACAATATATTATTAATGCTCTGTTTTACAGCTCCAGATTGTTCATTATCATTAGTATCCTGATTATCATGACCTGATTGTCCTACATTTGATGGCCATTTTAATTTATTCACAATTTTAATATTTCCTTGTTCAGTATTTCTTATTTCTCTACTTCTAGATTTGAACAACTTTCTAAAGAACATTTTGGGAGTTTTTGAAGCCAGTTGCTAGTGGTACATACTCAGCACTTGGTGATCTAAAAACATCTTTTATTTTACTCATATACTTTGGTGACATTCCAGCTGGGTATAGAATTCCACATTGATCATTACATTTTATTAGTAGAATATTTCCCAACTTTATTCTATTTTTGTCATTGATAATCAGCTGTATATTTCCAGTGGAAGTAAAAATTATATTACTAATATGGAGAACAACTGGGTAATATATTTCAAAATTATAAGTTCATATACTTTTCACCAAAACATTTCATTTCTGGTGATTTATCCTTCAGATGTACTCAGCAGAATTACCTCATGGCTCAGAATTTTCAATAGCTCCTTTCCTCATTCAAAACCAAATTCATTGCTGCTGCTCAAGCCCAGCCCACCAACACCTACAAAGTCTGTCATCTTCCTATTTACTGTATCTCCTGTTGCTTTTTTATGGTGACTTCTCTCCAGTTTTAATGGAATGTTGGTAGGATTATAACTCCCAAGTAAATTCTTTAAAATTGTAAATGCTGTAAATGTGAATCTTATAAGGTAATTGCTTCTACATTAGTCTCTTTGTAGGTAGTGTGATTATATTTTTTGTTTTGACTAACAAATTCACTTGAATAATTCAGAACCACCATAGAATTTCTTTTGTTTTTCTCCTAGAATAACTTTGCATTGTTTTCTTTTTCTGGTTTTATTGATATTTTGAATTGATATCATATAACTGATAGCTCAAATGGCAGCCTAAAAGAATTATGATTCTTAAGATACTATTTTATAAATGTCCATCATGCAACATCAAATCTTTCATGACTAAATTAAATCCTATTTATTTGATTTCTAGAGAATCATAGGATTTGCCATTACTACTTAACAAAAATTTTCCATCGATTCAGAAACACTACCAATTTTTGTCTGTCTTCCAACTTGAGAATTTTCCTTCATTTTTTCACTTCTCTGGTTAAGTAATTATACAATTGCCAAGTAGAACCTCAACAGAATCATAATTTGAAAAATTGCACTTTATAAATGTAGCAGTAAACCTCATGAATATATTATTTTTTCTTTCTTTTCTATATAATATAATAATGCTTCATTTGTCATCATTAATTAGCATTTAATATATGAATCTGAGTAAGAATTTTAGCTAAGTCTCAGAATTACAGATATTTCAAACCTAATGTTTACTTCTGTATGTCAACATTGTAAGTTTTTCCTGTATATAAAACTGATATTTCAAACTACATACATCTTGATTTAAAAATTATTAAGCTACCTGCATGTGCAGACCCTAGGGATAGGGGAGAGAGCAGTCTTCTGTAGGAGGTCCATGTGTAGGAGCTACTGTCTATCCAAAGGCAACAAACAAGATTGAAATTCACTACTGACAGAGAGAAGGTTCAGAATGCAGGACAGAGATATGGAATCATTACTATATGACACAGAGGAGAACTTCAGAAATGTTCTGTCAGGCTACGAGAACAAAGGCTAAGAGGGATTGGACAGAAGATTGGCTCTATGTGGTTCTACATAACTCTTTAATAAAGTAAAACCATGTAGGTTTGGGCCAGCCCTCTCTATATATCAAGGACATCTACAGAAAAATAAAATACAATTCTAACTGGCATTTGAGAAAATTTCTCTAGACTCTGTACTTTTATACCTTTGCTTAGTATTATACCCAGTTTCTGAATTCTTGACTCTGTGACTTGAGATTTTCCCTGATTCTATACACCCTGTTCAGCTCTCCCTGAGCTAGACATACGATTTCAACTCCAATGACTCAGAACTCCTCTTAGTTTCTTTCTGAAGAGCCTCACTTTTATTCTGGATACTCAGTATCCTTAACTCAGACAAAATATTTGTGATGCTATTTATTCTTTTCAGATTGGGGTAGTCCCAGTTGAGGCAGAAGATACTACTATAACTGCTGCTTTTACCTAATTTGGTCAATCAAGTTTTTCTTGATTGTAAGCCACCATTGGTTGTAGGACAACCAGCAGTTTGATACTTTTTTATTTTTCATGGTTGAGGGAACACCAAATATTGATTCATAGAATGATCCCAAAACAAATCAACCAATCAGATGGATGAAAATTAGGTGAAAAATACAAAACCTAAAAGCCAATTTGTATGAAAAATAAAATATAAATAATTAGTAAACCTACTAAAGAAAGAATGAGAAAAACAAAATACACAAACATTGAAGAAATCAGAAGAATCTTCAGAGCT
>NW_004624758.1:21846589-21877941 GCF_000247695.1 Heterocephalus glaber
TTTTATAAAATGGAGTACTACTCAGCCATAAAGAATGAGAAACTAGAGACATTTATAGCTAAATGGATGCATATTGAGATCATCCTCTTAAGTGAAATAAATAGAACACACATGTAAATACCAAATAATTTCTCTAGTGTGAGAAACTGAAAGTGTAAATAAGGATGAAAATCATTAAAATGAATAATCGATCATTTGAAATAGGAAAAGTTCCAAAGGTGGAGGGGTGGTGGGACGGGAAGGGGAAAGGGAAGAAAGGAAAGGAAAAATTATGAGAAAGAAAAAATTGGAATCAAAGTCTATGTAAATAGGGAAGGGTGGAGGGGGTAAAGGGTGCACAGGAAATGGGAGAAAAAATAAGAACCAAGATACATCATGGACAGGTACAAGCACCCAATGATAAATGTAAATGTATTGTATGCCTAAAATGGACCAATAAATATATAAATAAGAAAAAGAACAGTTAAAGATTAGGATATTTATTAACACAAGTTAACTTAGAAAGTAGATCACATAGAAAAATTATAAACATGAGAGCTATAGCTGCTAAAAAACACTTGATAAAATTTAACATCTGTCTTCCTTATTTTTCCATAAAAGTGGCACATACATACAGAAAAGTGAAATAAATGTGTAGCTCAGTGCATACTCCTAAAATGAACATGCTAGCCAAGTAGAGAAATGGAACATTTTCAGCACCTAGAAAATGTCTCATAACTCCTTGCAGTTGGTGACCCTTCTACTATTTGGAAGCTACCACTCTGATTTCTAACAGTACAGACTAATTTTGAAACTTTTTGTATCAATATCCATTATTAAGAAGGAAATTGGGCCAGGGATTCAGCTCAGTGGTTCTGCTGCCTGCCTCACAAGGCAAGGTCCTGAGTTTGATCCCCCCCCCGCCCCCCCCCAAAAAAGAAAATTTTAGCTGGGGTGTTGACACATGCCTATAATCCTAGCACTCAAGAGGCTGAGGCGGGAGGATTGCTGTGAGTTTCCGACTAGCCTGGGCAACATATTGAGTTCAAGGCCAGCCTAAACTACAGAGCAAGACCCTGTCTCAAAGTAAAAAAGGAAAAGAAATTCGTAAAAGAATGACAATTGTTGGTGAATTAGGGAAACATTCCCATGACAGTCAGTGACAACATTACTATTAACATGTGTTTTCTATGATTTACTTTATAACTAATACAAAGAGATATAGCAAGGAAATAAGTATAAATACTGAAAATCAGGGCAGGTCAATATAGTTGTGGTGGTATGATATGATACTAAAAGTATATATATAATATAATATAATAAGTTTAAAATCCAAGGATTAAGAGTAGAATCCAAAAGTAAACAAAAAATATACAATGATAATTATCATATAAAAAGAATATGTGGAGAAAGGATAAATTATTCATTAAATTTTCCAGACAAATGTGCATCTGTCAGGGAAAACAACAAATGAAGTTAGATCTTTGCCTCATTCCTTAAACAATTCCAACTAGAATAAAAATTAAAATCATAGTGCTGATACCTTGAAGTAGTAGCAGAAAATATGGGAACATTTATATGAACTAAGAATGGAAAAAGCCTTCCAAGGGCTCAAGCTCAGAAACTATGAACAAAAAGACTGAAAAAATTGACTTCACAAAAATTCAAATTTCTACATGAGATCTACCACCAGTAAAAAGTCGAGTGAGGGGGGAAAGTATTGACTCATTTCACAGATCTTATAACCAATAACTGAAATAATACTTTATCATTCTTTGCAGCCTGTTTTTTAAATACCAATAAATACTTATATTTATGTTATGGTGAGTCAATCATCTTGATATTTAAAAAATTTATATCTTGAAGATCAAAAACTCAATTTAGGCAAAAATGCAGAATAAACTTGCGCTCTCCAGGCCAGACACACGCGAGCCCATGTGAATCTCAATGAGCAAACTGTGACTGGCACCATGCCTTAGGGGGCATCCGTGGCTATGAAACAACAGGTTAAAGAACCATCTCCTTACAACTACTACTATGCAGTTTTTCACAAAAAGGCTTGTTGAACAAAACTCTATTCTTGTGAAAAGACTAGACACTTTGCTAAAATTAAGAATGAATAAAGGGATGCTCATTTGGACAATATTCTTTTATATCATCATAACCCTCAAGAGGAGCAAGATAATGACAATAAACAAAGAGAGCTTTGATTGCTATAATAATCTTATTGTAACTCAGAGACTTTCTGAAGTGATGAAATGTAAATGTGACAACATTGACATTAATTCAGGTAACTTTATATCAGAATTTCCAATTATAAGACAAAACCTGAAATAACAAAGATAATAAAATCCTTTATTGAAAAAGCAACAGCTCATTTTCAATTTAATGGCTACATTACCCATTGAAGAACAGATAGTTGATTAACATGATGTTGCCAACAAAGAGGTAGGATTATTTAGAAATGCATCTGAAAAAAATATTTGAACTTGGTTTATAAGTACGTATCTCCTCATTATTCTTTGGACTTCTACAGAATCAAGGAGAAGTATGGGAAGAAACTTTGATCAAGGTTCACTCTATGGGACTATTTAACTTGAATTGAGTCCCCCATACCCCACAAAATATGTTGAACTCTGTGGCTGTTAGTCCTGATATATCAACTTCATTGGACTAAGAAACGCTAGCAGATCAGTAAAGCACACACCTGGTGAGTCCTCCCATGGAGGAGTGGCCTTAGGCACGATAGATACCTGATCCCTTTTCTATTCCTCTCTGGTGCTGTTCCCTGCTCTGCTTCCCATGAACTAAGCGGCTTGATTTCTCAACGCCCTTCTGCCATGATGTTTCTGCCTCAGAGCCTGGTTGACCATGTATTGAATCTCCTGGAAGTGTGAGCTACATTAAACCTTTCCTGCTATAAGTTGTGGGTGTCTGGTATTGTGATCAATGATGGGAAAGCTAACCGATACAAAGTCCTAATCCCTGGCATCTGTGAGTGGGATTTTATTTGGAAATAGGATGCTAACAGACGTAACCTAATTGAGACGAAGTCAGTCCAATGTGACTAATATCCGTACAAGAAGGGAAAAAGATATTAATGCACAGGGAGAAAATAATGAAGGCGGAGATTGGAGTCATGTACCCACGATGTCATAAGATTGCCAAGGACCACTGGGTGCCACCAGTGCCTGGAGCGATGAAGGGAGACTCTTTCCTCACACTTTCAGAATGAGTATGCCCCGGGTGATACTAATCTTGGATTTCTGTGAGAGAATAGATTTCTCTTGTTTTAAGCCATTTAGTTTGTGACGCTGTACTTTGTTATGGAAACTCTAGGAAATTAACACAAGGGCCCCTAAGCTTCCCGGTGATCCCTCTCAGGTCCCCCGTCATTGAAGAAACCTGGGCCACACTCTGTGGTGTGAGCTGTCAGGCTGCATGGAGCCAGAGCCCCTGGGAGTCTGGGTGGCTGGGTCCTCCTCCCTAGGAGGATGATGGGAATAACAGAAGCTGCGGCAGACCTTCCGTCCCTCTGGGGAAGGCTGAGCTGTGGGCAGAGGTGGTAGATGAGGTGGAAAAGGCTGAGATTGAAGCTATAGTGATGGCAGCAGCAACAGGGTTCTTCAGAATCACAGTGGGCAAGGCCCAGAAGACAGGAAGCCAAGGGATCTGAGTTGGCCCACAGCTTTGTGTCTGACACAGCTCATAATGCTGCTCTCATGTTCAACTTCCTGTCAGGTGCTCCTAGGCTTCTACTCCTTCATCTCAGCCCTGTGGCTTTTCTTCTCACCCTGTTACTTTTATATTTCTTTTGGTGTTCCCTACAAAAATGAATTTATTTTGCAAACTCTTATCTAGTCCTTGCTAAGTAACAAGCACTGCGCTGTTCCCTTTTTAAAGACTTCATTTTTCAGAACATTTTAAGGCTCATAGAAAAATTAAGCAGAAAGTTTAAAGCTTCCATAACCCCACTGGCCCCACAAATGCACCTGGGCAGCCTACTCTCCCACCACGAGCATCCTGCATCCGAATGGTACAGGCCTTGTAATTGATGAGGCTACACCATCATGTCAGTGGCTTACATTAGGGTTTACTCATGGTGTTGCCTACTCTGTAGGTTTGAGAAGTGTATAATGATGCATAGCCACCAGTGTGGTACCACACAAGACACTTTCTATGCCCTTGAAATTCCCTGTACTTTGCTGAATCATACTTCCTTCTCCACTAACCCTGAGAACCACTGATCCTGCTATCGTTTCCATATTTCTGCCTTTCTCAGGATGTCAAGTGCAGTATTATAGCTCCTTCTGGTGGGCTTCTTTCACCTAGTCATATGCATTTAAGTTCCCTCCATATTCATTTCTTCTTAAAATAATGTAACCATTATGTGTAATTAATATGTGATGTTATAATATATTGTATATGATTATTATATGTAATTAATGAATTATAATGATTCCTGAGTAGCATCCTAATGGCTGGATGTACCAGTTTCTTTTCCCTGTTGCTTTTGTAAAGAAATCTTTTGACTATTCATCACAGCCAATGTATTTTCTTATGGTGTATTTCCCTCTGTCCATTAGACACTGGATCTTGGACTTAGCATAACAAACAAAAGGCTTAGATTCTATTTATTTATTCATTTATTTTTTTTTCTTAAATTCTTTTATTGTTACATTTTCGGTATACAATATGTTTACATTTATCATTGGGTGTTTGTACCTGTACATGATGTATCTTGGTTCTTATTTTTTCCCCATTACCTGTGTGCCTTTCACCCCTCCACCCTTCCTTATTTACATGGACTTCATTTCCATTTTTTTTTTCTTTTCTCATAATTTTTCCTTTCCATTCTTTCCTTTCCCCATCTCCTCCCACTACCCCTACCCCTTTGGACATTTTCCTATTTCAAAGTATCAATTATTAGTTATTAATCCTTTTAATCCTTATTTACACTCTCAGTTTCTCACACTAGAGAAACTATTCAGTATCTACACATGTGTGTCTTATTTATTTCACTTAAGAGTATGGCCTCAATATGCATCCATTTAGCTATAAATGTCTCTAGTTTCTCATTCTTTATGGCTGAGTAGTACTCCATTTTATAAAAAAACCACATCTTCCTTATCCAGTTTCCAGCTGATGGGCGATTGGGCTGTTTCCAAGCTTTAGCCATTACAAACTGTGCTGCAGTAAACATGGGTACACATATATCTCTGTGGTATGATTCTTTTAATTCTTTTGGGAAGATACCCAGCATGGGAACAGCTGGGTCAAATGGGACCTCCAGCCCCAGTTCTTTGAGGTATCTCCATACTGATTTCCACAGTGGTTGCACCAGTCTGCACTCCCACCAACAATGGAGAAGGGTTCCTTTCTCGCCACGCCCCGGGCAGCATTTGTTATTGGTTGATTTCTTGATAGCAGCCACTCTTTCTGGGGTGAGGTGGAATCTCAGTGTTGTTTTCATCTGCATCTCTTGAATGACCAGTGATGTTGAACATTTTTTCAAATGTTTATTTGCTGCTTTTACTTCTTTGTCTGAGAAATGTCTGTTCATTTCAGATGCCCATTTTTGAATTGGGTCTTTGCATTTAGAGGGTCTGATTTTCTTCAGTTCTTTATATATTCTAGATAATAAGGGCTTAGATTCTTAATCTCAACTCTGTACCCAGAAGTGGGCACCACTGTGTTTCTTGGGTGAGCCATTTAATTTCCTGTGTGTTAGTCTCCCAATCTCTAAAATAATCTCTAACATTATCACCTTCTTCGTAAGCCTATGGGACTCAGTCAAAGCATACCCAGGAAGTGCTTAGCACAGGCTCTGGCTCAGTCCACATTGCATGTGTCACTGTTGGTCTGCGTTTAGAAGGCCAAAATTTATATGATCGATTTTCTTCTGAATACTGAATAATATTCTAAGACCTCCAGAACTTTTAGACACAATAATAGAAATTAGTTCACAAAAAAGGAGTCAATGAACCTAAATACAAGAACTAATTTCCCAGACCTCTGCTGTAGATCAAGAACCAATTATAGCCTATTTCTGTGTCTTCTCAACATGGCGCAGGTGTTCACATCAGATCAATAATGAGGAAATGTCATGTAGGCCCTGTCAACATCTCCCACTGGAATTCTGATAGCACAGCTTAAGGAGGAACAGCAGCCTATAACCTCGGCAACTAAAAAGCCTCCTCAAAATATGACTGAGTACACTCGCCAGCATCTCTAGCAAATAAACAGCTAAAACAAGTGCTCTGTGAATGGGGTGCTGCTTCAAGACTGTGATCAGCCCAACTTAGTATCAGCTGTGAGACATGCACTCTGCACCTTGAAAGGGAATGCAGAACTGAATCATAACTGTCTGCGATTATAAAATAAAACACTCTCTAGGGCATCAGGGTTCTGAGGAGCTGATGAATAAAACCATTCAGGCTCTGGGAGTCCAGTAACTGTGTTATGCAATCGGATGAGATGTCAGCAATGGAGAGCTCTTTCTCACTCCTTGGTGCCCAACACCATCCATTCTCAGAGAGGTTATTTCTTGACATCTATGTGAAGAAATGGAAAAAATGTTCCTTGATTATTGAAAGGCAATTATCTCTTCCCACAGAGAGAACTTCAACTATGACACCTACAGAGCTTGTCAAGAGCGTGTGCTCATGGGCCAAACTTTGAGAGGGAGAATGGAGTAAAAACACATCCCGTGGATAAACTCATAAGATATAGGGGAGTGAGAGGCAGTGGGAAATGAATAGTGCATTTAAAACTGAAAGTAAATTGACTAATGAGCAGGAAGAGTACTGTTTGGCAGGCTTGGGCTTATTAAAAAATATAGTATTGTCATACCATCTAAGGGGGGCTGGAAAGGGTCTCTGAATGTGCAAGGATTGATTTGTTGAATTTCAGTGATTGAAAGGAAGAAACAATATTCTCCAAGATGTGCAACTCATGTCACTACTGAAGTCATTTTTGAAGCCAAAGGAGCATTGCAGTCTTGGTTTGAAGTTGATTTGAGTCTTGATATCTGAGTGAGTCCTACATATGTAAAAATGCAAAGGGTGATAACAGGTATGATAAAAAGGTAAGAGAAACAGAAAAGCCCTTTATGTCCAAAACTCTCAAACACAATGTGCTGCCAGACTTCCTTGTCTTCACTGATTTTCCTGCCATTCACATCTTCACAAGGTCTCAACATCGTACTCTTCTCGAGAACATGGGTCAACTGCCTATCAGGCTTCCATCTTATAAAGCAAGTTGGCACATGTATACATCCAACCTCCTAGTACCTTCCTAAAATAAGGTAAACTCAAGTAGTAGAGGATTTCAGGAGGGTAAAATGTGGCATGAGAGATCATTTGGAGCATAAAAAACATTAAATGAGGGTCAGTCTGAGTGATCTTCCAAAAATGGGAACTTTAGTCCGCAATTTGAGCTTGACAAGACACATTGTAGGGATGGACAGAGGAAAGCATAAGAGAATTAAGAAGAGAAATATAGCTCTGGGACTGATGAGTGGGCTTCAAAAATAAATTATAGCTATTCACAACTTTTCCTATCATCAGATCTACAAAGTTCAAATACAGTAGGCTCCCCTTATCTGTGGTTTTCTCTTCCGCAGTTTCAGTTATCATGGTCAACTGTGATCTGAAAATATTGGATAGAAAGTTCCAAAAATAATTCACAAATTTAAACTTGCACATCATTCTGAGTAGCATGATAAAATTTCACACTTTCCAGCTCCATTCTACCCAGGATGCGAATCATTGCTTTTGCCAGCATGTCCACACTGTGTGTACTACCCACCCGTTAGTCACAATTGCCAGATCAATGGTTGCCATGACATAGTGATTGTGCATGAGATTTAGTGCCATCAGTGGTTTCAGATATTCACTGGGGGTCTTAGAATATATTCCCTACAAAAAAGGTGGGAACTAAGGTAAGAGATTCTCAGCACTGCAAAAAGACAAATAGAAGTTCATATGGTCATTTTTCTTCCCTCCCCCAGCATTTTACATGAGCCATTTCTCTAATTAATTGGATATATGTCTCTCTGCCAAGGCACTATGATTGTGTGGGAAAGTAATGTCAAAATTTAAAAGCCAGTATCTATAGAACCTGCAGGGTTGGATCTTGTCCTGGGTTCTCAAGTTTCTGGGGATATTTTTAGTTCCCCTTGCTCTTCAGCCTGCTAATTATTCATAGCACCTAACCACAAATGAAGAAGATAGTCCAGTCTCATCAGATGCTCAGCCTAGCCATGTTCCAGGCAGCCTGGGAGTGTCACGATGCCCTTCAAGTTCAGGGTCATGCATTTTGGAAAACAGCATGTAGGACTCAAAAACCTCTCTTGTCTCTCAGTGTTGCATCATGCCCAAAGCTTTCAGAAAGAGTCATAGCAAAGCTGGGCAACAAGAAAATCGTTGTTTAGTCACAGGAAAATCATTCCACAAACAACACTGAGCATTATTCATCTAAAAATAAGAGTTTATTTGAAAAATTTCTCTATTTAGAGGGACCTCTAATCCCTCTCTCATTCCTTTCTTTCCTTCCTATTCTTATTAGCATTAGTTCTACAAACATTTATCCAGAAACTAACATGTGCACATACTGGTATATGAGTGGTGATAACAGAGACAAATAGACTATTTCCTGCCTTGTGGAAATTCACCCTCTATAGCAGAGAATAAAGCATGTAAATAGAGCATTAAAATACATTACAATGCTGAAGCAGTAAAGCAGCTCAAGATAGGAGCAGTTGTGAGCTGCCCTGAGAGTCAGAGAAGCTGCATTGCAGAAGTCATGCTCATGAGGATCTGAAAGGAATCTGGTTCTCATTGAAATGCTTGTTATTCTCTGCATCATCTCGTTTCTGTCCTGCATTAATAATGGACATCACTCCAGGATGACCAGTCCTGCAAACCAGAAGAAAAAAATGGTTTGAGTACAGGCCCAAGTGCATTTTTTGGGGGGGGTTGATTTTTTATTAGTATAGGTGTGTCATGCATAATTGCATTTATTTTGGGGAATCAGTATATATATATTGCATCTTAATCATTTTAATCCCCTCTCCCTCCTACCCTTCCCTCTTTTCCACTTTCCAGGTCTCCTGGCCTAGATTCCCTTCCCCAACTCAGAAAGTTTCCCTCCCTGTTTCCTACTATCTGCTTTACTTTGCTCTTACATTATTTATGTTTTCAGTTTCTTGCATAAGAGAAGCCATGCGATATGTAACCTTCCATGACTGATTTATTTCAGTAAGTATTATGGTTCCAAGATCCATCTATTTCCTTACAAATGACTCAGATCTAAGTTTGAAGGCCCAGGGACCAGGAGAACCAATGGTGTGTTCACAATTTAAGGACAGAAAAAGGTGGATGTCCAACTCAGGCATTCAGACAGAGAGAAAGAATTCAACCTTCTTCACCTTTTTTCTATCAGGCCCTCGACAGATTGGACAATGTCCACCCACATTGCTGAGGACCATCTGCTTTATTCAGTTCACCAATTCATATGCTCATCTCTTCTGGAAATACCCTCTTAGACATGCCCGGAGATGATGTTAATGGCTATCTGGTAGTACTTGTGGCCCAGTTAAATTGACATAGAAAATTAACCATTGAAACAGATTGAAATTGGGTGTGGTGATACACACCTGTAATCTCAGCATTCTGGGAGACTGAGATAAGAGAATTGCAAGTTCAAACCAGCCTAAACAATTTAGTGAGACCCTATCTCAAAAAAAAATTTACAAAGAGTTGAGAATGTAGCTCAGGGCAAAAGCCCTGGGTTCAATCCTTCATGCCATAGAAAGAACCAAAACAACAACAAAGAGATTTGCCCTCCACTGGAGTTAACAGAGAGCTGGAATGCAGATCAAATATGTCTTCCTGAAAGAAGAGAGTCTTGGCCAAAGGGAAGCATTGGTCTAAGGACAAAGCCCAGCTTGGTTGGAAGAACCAGGAGACAGAGCAGGTACTGATGACAATAAGCGTTAACAAGTAAGCTTTAATCTGCATCGCATTGCTTGCTATAGGCCAGAATCTGTCCTATGAGCCCCATATCCCTTCATTTCTATTCACATCAGTTTTAGAAGCAGACTTATTATATATTTTATGCATGAAGACTTTGTGGCTAAGCATGGCTAATAAGTGAAGGAGGCAGGGTTCACATTCATGCCACCAACATTCTTTCCTTCTGAAGAAAATGGTTATCGACTCTTTCAGATGGGAAAGTGAGAAACTGTTGACAAAATCCACCCATATCAGAATTCCTGAAATTTGAACATTCTTGATTTAAACTCTGGGAAAGGACTAAAAAGAAGTATTCCCTTCTGAACTGGTGTTGACCGGGGCTCTAAAGCACAGGATTCGTGGTGGAGTCTTGGATGGTTCTCTCTCTTGGGGACTTTGTCCTGGGCCTGCTGTGCCTCTTCATTTCCCCACTGCACTTCCCCGGACGGACAAGCTGACAGTACATCGTGCTAGCCAGACTCTTCCAAATAGTCCAGCATTTCAGGGCCAGCAAAATCTGAGCTCTATCCAGCCAGGGACCTCACAGCTGACCTTGAGATGGCTGTGGGGAAACTTGCTGCATATGGTTCTAGTTCCTCTCAGGTCGCTCATCAATCGAAGCTTGCAGCAAGAGCAGAGGAGAGCAGAGAAGAGCCAACACTGATCCCATGATGGGGAATTACTCTCGTGTTCCCACACACAAACAGGCAGCCCAGTATTGCCAAGGGAGAAACAACCACTTAAAGGTTCCAGTTCACTGACAGTCAACTCAAGGAAAAATACTGAGCTCTCTTGGGCATTTCTTGCTGCAGTTTTATTTTATTCTAAAGATCAGAGGGGAGCTTTGGTTTGGCTTTTTCTTTTGCATTTCAAAGACCTCCCATTTATCAAGTGCCAGCTCAGTGCCAACCACATTTTGCAAAATAATTTGATTTTGTGATATAACATGCAGGAATTGGGAAAAAAAATATGAAACATTCCAAAGAGAGAGAAAGAGAGAGAGAAGCAAATCCCACCACTCAGACATAGCCATTAAAAGCTTGTATTCAAATATCTGTTCTATAACAATGTAAATATACTAGCACTGCTGAACTGTATAGTTTCAAAATGCTTAAGATGGTACATTTTATAGTGTACTTTCTATCACAATGAAAATGTTTAAAAATGTATCCTCTATGTCACTATTCTTTTAAAGAGCTATATCCCATGTTTTGTAAATATTTGATTGACCTCAAAGGGACAGATTAATTATTTTCATAATGTGTGTGAGGTAGAAACAGAAAAGATCAGACAAGTACTTTGGAAAAGAAAAATGAGTGGCGTATTTTCACGTGGAGCAATTCTCTCATGTACCTCACCATTAGTGATCAGCAACAACCACGGTGCAAAAAGATTTTCACCATCAGGCTTCATCTATAAAAGTTAACTTGCCTTTCTCCCTCCCTTCCTTCCTTCCTTCCTTTTTTTCTTTCTTTCTTCCTTCCTTTCTTTCTTTCTCTTTCCATATCTTTTCTTTCTCTCTCTGTCTCTGTCTTTCCCTGTCTCTCTCTGTCTCTGTCTCTCTCTCTGTCTCCCTCCCCGCCCCCTGTACAGGGGATCTAACCCTGGAGTGTTCTTTCACTGAGCTACATTCGCAGCCTTTTTATTTTATTTGGGGCAGGGTCTTGCTCAGTTACCTAGCATGTCCTCAAACTTGGGATCCTCCTCCTTCAGTCTCTCCTGTAGCTGGGATTACAGGTGCCACTATACCTGGCAAAAATATTTTGTTTTAAAAGTCATGTTTTTACAAAGGTTTATATAAATGAAATGATGCTGAAAAACTGCTGTTTATCTTGGTGTACATTTAGCAACAACTTCTTTGCTGCAAGAGCTTGCTTGTAAATGTCATAGTGAGTTGATTTATAAGGACGATGTCATTTTTGTGACATTCTTTCAGAAATAGTTCTTCACCACAGAAGCCATAGTCATTCCATCAATGGTAACACTTGTACAATTGCTTTATAAAAATATCATAGTTATTAAGAAATCTAATCCTGAAACACATCATCTTCAGAATACTCTTCTGCAGTGACACTTCCTCCTGTATTTTATTATTAAATCATTATTTAGAACACTTCATAAACTATGACAATACAATGTAACAAATTTCTTAAAATGCATAATTTAATCTATTTGTCAACATTTCTTTAGCCATTTTATACCTGTATCTCCTGTCAAATAAACACATTTTAGTTTGTCACTTATTTTCCAAATAATATTTCAGCTACCTTTACTACTGCAGGAAGAATAATGACATATTTTCTCCCCATGGTACGTGACTTTTTGTTTTCATCTATTAAATCAGAAACCTCAAAACGGGATGGTAAATATTTATAAGCTGCTCATTAAAGTTATGTGACATCCCAGATGGTGTTTGGCATGATATTAAACATCACTATGAAAACCATAGAAGTTGGTCTGCATAGCTAGGTTAACATGAAGTTTTTAAGTGTCTTGTTAGTGATGACAGCTTCATAATTAATTAACTAATACCAAAGGCATAATAAACAGACAGGAAACGGTCATCATTAAAAATGCTGTAGATAATAATGCACAAAATGTAATTACCTAATAAATACTAAAGACATGATATGCTACACACAGGAAAGGGTCAGCATTTAAAATGTTGTAAGTAACAATGGAGAAAACTTATCCAAATTTTGACTATTTATTAATGGTCTTCTTGACTCACTGTTTTTATTTATGTGACCAAAAAAGAAACAAAGGGAAAGAGCCCAACCAGGAGTCACTCTGCCATTTCCTTGCTTTTCTTTACAGAAAATTTTCTTTACAATTTCTTTACAGAAACTTTCAACCCATTTATCATTTTGGGAAATTGGCTTACATACAATTGGGTGTTATGACCTGCACAGCTACTTAACTGAGCATGCATGAGCTGTGAAATGTTGCCAAAGACTGAAGATGAGTAGAACTTCTACTTTTCCTTCATTTATGAAAAGGTGACAGTGACCATCTGACACACAGTACAAAGCAGGGCTCAGAGTCATTGCACCTTAATTATTCATAAATATTAATTTCTTGAGAAACTGAAAGTGTAAATGAGGACCAAAATGTATAATAGAGATTGTGAAATAGGAAGAAAATGTTCAAAGGGGAAGGGGAACTAGGGAGGGGGCATGGGAGAATGGAAAGAAGGGAAAGAAAAAACTGAGAAAAGAAGGGAAAAACAGAAACAAAGCTTTTGTAAATGGGGGGGTGGAGGGGTGGAAGGGAGGACAGGGAATGAGAAAAAATAAGAACCAAGATACATCTTGTAGAGGTTCAAATTCCCAATGTTGAATGTGATCATAATGTATACCTAAAGTGTACTAACAACCTTAATGAATACAAATAAATAAATATGAGTTTCTTTATTATCAAGCATTTTAACAGATCTCATTTACAGACCCCTTTTCGATGTATGGAAAAATGAAGAAACGGAGATAGAGAGTCCCCTTCCCCATGCACCCAGTTTCCACATTACTAACCTTGGACATGACACATTGTAGATTTGTTATAATTAATAAGCCAGTGTAGAGCTATTAGGAACTAACCTGATCTCTTTTAAAATTTTTGAACAAACTGAATAGAAATGAAAACTCTAATACTTTCTGCCAGTGTCTGGGTAGATTTCCGTGCATCTTGTTGATGGCATGCTGGACACTACAGCTCCCAGAGCATACGCCCACTAAGACCCTTTCTGACTCCTCACTTGTTCTGTGGCCACACCATCCCTGTTGTCCCCTCACCTCCACTCCTGTCCCCTCTAATGTCTTCTGGGATTTTCCCTTTCTGCTTGAATGTTAAGTGGTGTTGGGCTGGGGGCAGGTGGGGGTGCTGCAGGAACACAAACCTCCTGTCTGCTTATTTTATAGTGGCTCCGAGCCTTGGTCTTTGAGCCAGAGAACATTTGTTAGGGAGGTGCAAACCATCTCCATCTCTGTTTTTTGCAGATTTTGTCTAATTTCCGAGCCAATCCTGGGTGCATCATGAGGGGAAAGCTTGGTGAGTTATTCTCGGCCCTTCTCCAACTGCTTTATAATCACTGTCACTTCTTCAAGGTTCTGGGGTTGAGTTGTCAGTCTTAGATTGTAACTGGCTTTACTGTGACTTTGTGGGCATCTCAGCAAGGAGTCAGGAAAGGCTGCCCTGAGGCTGCTGGCCAGACACCATTCAGAACCAGAAGTCTCTGGCTTACCGCTGAAATTCCCCAAATAGCTCTATTTGGAAATTGAGAAAGCCTAATGAGATAGAGGGGCTGGATAGCTGACAAGAAGAGTCTGCCAAATCAAATGTGTCATAAGAAACAAAGCAGACTGTGCACAGCCAAAGAAGCATTGCACAAAATGCACCTTTTTTCACTGGGGAAGAAGTAGCTTGGCTTATCTCCCTGCAGCAAGGCCACGGACCCTGTAGGAACCATGGACACCTCAGTAGGGTCCAAAGATCTGGGTCTGTTCTTGGTGATCTTGGGAGGGCTTAAGGCTCTCAGGGACAGCTCTAGATTGGATTTTTGTCTGGATGTGAAAACAGTTTGGTGATGTGGCATCTTATAATTGTGTTCTTGGAGGCAAATTGAGGAGAGCAAGTTGTCACTGAAAAAGAAGTAGAAGTAACACATATTCCATGCCATGGGGGCTTTACAAAGCTGTGAATTAAAGGCGAGAATAAGGACCTTTTTATCATCTTTTTAGCTCACAAAGCAATGAAGACATTATGAAAGAAAGAAAGACAGACAGACAGAAAGAAAGAAAGAAAGAAGAGAGAGAAAGAAAGAGAGAAAGAAGTAGCAGCTAATGCTATGCTTAAGTCGAAGATGTTTAGTGATCTCACAGCCATGGAGTGGCCTTATCTCTAGTTTGTTTCAACCATGGTCCTGGTGTGGCTTTGCCAGAGTATTGCTTATCTATGAGCACATTTGCTCTCTTTTGGGAACAGCTCTACTGCAAGCACCATTTTTCACTTTCTCACGTATTATCTTTTTACTCCATCCACCAAGCCTAGGATTATAGGTACTATATTTAAATCACTGTGTAATACAGATGTGAAAACTGTGGTCAAACAGAAGTTAAGCAGCAAACCCTAATATTAACCACTGGAGTACTAATGCCTGACTAGGGAGAGGGGAAATTGCCCTGTTTTCATTCCAGGTGTACTGGGTATAGATGACTTGAGCTCGAGGCACATACAGGTATTGATGTTCTAAACTGGTGATGGGCCTACTTTTTAGTCATCATAGAATTGTCTGAGTGGTAAGCACTAAAGTTTTTCAGTGGTCTCTTAGGCTTCAGGAACTATTAATCAAGATGATGTTGCCTGTGGCTTTGGACAAGCTAAGCTTTTGGAAATGGAACTTGGGATTGAGGACGTAGCTCAGTGCTACAGAGCTTCCCTAGCATGTGTGAGGCCTTGGGTTCAATCCCCAGCACCATAGAAGGAAGGAGGGAAGGAAGGATTGGAGGAAGGAAGGAAGAAAGAAAGAAATAAAGAAAGAGGAATTTGGAGAGCAAGTACCAAGAGCTTTGGTGTCAGTGGACAAGGAAGGGGGTTTTATTTTAATAGAAAAGTTTTTCCTCCTGCCTGAGAGGCTAGATAAAGTAGTACCTCATTACTAAATACTTTCTAGTGGGACAGCATTGGGAAGCCTAAAGCCATTTAACAGAGACATGATCAGGAGCTATGAGAAAGATAGATGGGCTCCATGTGGCTATAGGAAGATCATCATTTAAAAATTTTTATTAGTACATGTGTGTGGTATATAATGATTACACTTATGGTGGGGAGATGGTACATGCATGTAACACACCTTAATTCTGTTTTCATTTCCTGTCTCTCTCCTCCCTCCCTGCTCCTCTCTTAGTCCCCTAGTATCTCCATCTTTTTTCCAGATTATCTTGAGGCCAGAAGTATATAATAACATGTGTGGGCAATGTAACCAAATGCATGGGGATTTGTACATTTCTATGTTGTGTCAGTTTCCAACTTCAGAATTCTCTCTTGAATTTTCAAGTAGCTTCTGATCCATTTCTGTATATAGAATCAGCCATGCTTCCCCAAGTGGAAAGGCAGATAACTCTCTCTTTTTTAACTATGTTTCATCAGGAATCCCATAGACACTTGAATTTGGATGGTAAATAAATGTTTTTGTTCAAATTTCACACTTGCAGGCATTTTATTTATAAGGATAAAATGAAATAGTGGGATTTTTACTGTGTAAATCAGAAAAGAAATACCAAATGCTTGTTTTAAAAATACATGTTTGTGTCCTATGTCTTGACTATGGTTATGACATGCCTATATGAACTGTATCCACAACTCTACATGAAAATTGGTGAATGTTACCATTGGTATTGCGATAGACCTAGCAGCATGTTTCAGAGCAGCATGGGGAAGTATTCTAAGAGGAAAGAACTACTGGACATCTATGCCACACTGTGTTTCATCTCCTGCACTGACCCAGGCAGGCTGCGTGGGATGCTGTGGAGCTGGAGCAAACCTTGGGCAGGCCCTGGTGTGGTTGCTGCTGATGTTGCAACCGACCAGTGGGCAGGCAGGCACTGTGGCTGCTCTGTCCCTGAATCTGCCGAATGAGACATGTCCTCTTCATAAAGGGGGGCCCTACAAGGAAGGGAGAAGTGGGGAGAAGCAAGGGACTAGAGTTAGAGAGAAGTAGAGCCTAGGGCAGTCTTTCCAGCTGCAGGATGTAATGGAAAGATGGGAGACGATGGAGAGTGGAGACAATGGATGTGGATGGGGTGAGAGAGGGAGACGGGGTGAGTGATAGAAGAGCGATGGAGGAGGGGTGGGAGGTGATGAAGGAGTGAAAGACAATAAGGACACTGGACACAGTGGAGGGGTGGGAGACAGCAACTCAAGGCACTGACTAGATTTCTGCCCCCAAACATCCCCAAATAAGCAAACTGTTTAACAGCAAGGGCCTTAGAATATCTCTTCTGGACATTGTGCTCGTTACAGTGAGAGACACATACATGAGAGGAAAGCTCTTTGGTAGAAAGCATTGCTATGTAAATGACAACATGGTTAACCCAGAGAAGCCCAAAGAATCTGCTAACAAAGCATAAAATCAAAACCAGAATTTGGCAACCCCAAAGTCAATGTACAAAAATTTATCCCAATTTACTACAAAATACAATAGAAAAATGATGTCACCCAAATGACCCTAATAAATATAAACTAGCCAAGAGTAAATTGAACAAGAATTTTTCTATGCAATAGACAGAAAATGTGTGTGTGTGTGTGAGAGAGAGAGAATACTCCTGCATTAGAAGATCCTATATTTAAAACATAAGAACTCTTTCCAAATTAATCTATAAATTTAATACGATTCTAATCAAATTTTCAAAGGGATTCTGTAGTTAATTAGGAAATAAAAATGGCCAAGAAAACAAGGGGAAAGACAGTAATGAAGGAGAGCTTGCACTTGCAGATATATAAACATATCTGAAATCTGTGATGATTAAAGCAATGGGTTCCTGGCACCAGAGTAGATAAATGAAGAAACTTTGAAAACAGATTCAATCATATGGAAGAACATAGTCTATGGTAAAGTTGGATTTTAGATCAGCAGCATAAGGATGAATTACTGAATAAGCAGACCTTGATCATTAGTTAAAACATGAATTTTATTTTTTTAAAAAACATGAGTTCTTATTTTAGATCAACTCATTGCAATCAATTCAAAGGAACTGAAGAGTGAATTATGAAAATTAAGTAAAAATAAAAAAATTGGGTGGTGATTTTTATAATCTTGGAATGAGAAAGCCAAAGGCAAACATCTTAAGTGAAAAAATGGAAAATTTAAGCATAATTTAAAAGTGCACAGTAGCAAAAAGACCAATTGGTAAAATTAAGAGGCAAAGTAAGAATTAGAACATATTTAGAATATTTGATTTTAAAAGATTAGTATATAAAAAGATCTCAAAAATCAAATAAAGGAAAAGATGAATGTGGGGAAAAACATATAAGTGACCATTTTATATAGACTAGATTTTGGTTAGCCCATTGGGTTTTTTGTTTTGTTTTTGGTACCAGAACCAAACTTGGAACCTTGCACTTCTGAGGCAGGCGGCAAAACCATTGAGCTAAATCCCCAGCCCGCCATCAGGTTTTTTAGTATCTCTTTTTCTAGCTCCAATTGGCAGTTATTCTAGGTACTACACTGTATATGCACAACCTACTACTGCTGATAGGTGTGGACATTTCACCAGTTTAAGTAAAAAGTAGAAATCTTACCACTTTGTATATCTCTTTACTCTGCCTTGTTTGTGCTATAAATTATCTTAAGTGCTTTCTCTACCAGGATTGAGAACCACGTCAGACAAAGTGAGGCTCTTGTTTTAGTGGTGAAACATAAGTTAGGAAGTTTAAGGGGAGAAGAAAAGTCTGTGCCCTCCATCATTCTTTATTGCTTCCCCTGTTCCAAGGTCCCTCCTTTATCCTTTCCTTTTTACGTCAAGAGCTTCCTTTTACTACTCTTTTCGCATAGATTTACTGGTGACAAATTCTCTTGGTTTTGCTTCATCTGTCCATGTCTATTTCCTCTTCCTTCTCAAGGATTCTGCATTGAATATGGGATTCTGGGTAGACAGTTTTTATCTTTCAGCAACTGAAAAATAATATTCCCATTTCTTCTGGCCTATTTAGTCTCTGATGAGAAATTCACTGTCTTTCTAGCTGATTTTCCTTTATAGATAAGGTAATGCTGCTTTCAAGTTTGTTTGTTTTTTTTTGTCTTCAGTTTTCGT
Organism: Heterocephalus glaber; assembly: GCF_000247695.1. The sequence goes on from NW_004624758.1 coordinate 21,865,389, forward strand.
AAGTTTATTATGTGCCTTAGCATGGATTTGTTTGAGTTTGTCCTGTTTGGGGCTTGCTGAGATTCTTGAATCTTCCATATTTGGGTTTTTAAAATCCCTTTTTCTTCCAACACTACCTCTACCCCGACTCACTGTCTCCTCTCCTTCCAAAACACTCATGACATTAATACAACATATCTTATAGATCCCAGAATTATGGTTCCATTTTTTTCATTGTTTCTCTCTGTTGCTCACATTGTTTAATTTTCACTGTTGTGTCTTAAAGTTGAATGATTCTTTCTTCTGTCTTATTCTGCACGTGAAGTTTTCAAATTGTATTTTTCAATTAAAAGATTTGCATTGAATTCTTCTTTGTGACTTCTATTTCTTTGCTGAGCTCTTCTGTGTTTTGGGCTGAGAGCTCTGGTTTTCATTTTCTCAAGTGTGTTTATGATTTTCCGCTGAAGCATTTTCGTGATGGCTGCTTTAAAATGCCTGTCAGATAATCCCAGCACTTGTGTTCTCTCTTTGTCATCACTGGCAAAGGGATGATGACAACCTATTTCCAGAAGAAAGCTTGGCAATCTCCTGCTATGTTGACCTCTGTGTCTCCAGATCCCTTGCTGGCCCACTCTCCACCTGTCTGAACTTGATTCTGTTTGTCTTATGTGCAATGCCCAGGGGTTTCAGTGCACTTAGCAAGAGAAAGTATGTCTACTCCATCTTGGTCACTTAATCTTCTTTTAAGTAAAAACAGCAAATATTAAATAGATTTTACAAGTTTTAATTTTGTAAGAAAAAAATAAGTATATACAGTAATGGAACATAGTGCAAAATTTTGATTGCTCAAATTGAGGATAAACCCAAAGACACAATGATGTGAAGTCTCCAGTATTCTGGAAAGCAGCCCTGCAAGTCCAGCCCCAACCTCCAGGGTGCCTGCTAGATGTACCAGAATCTGCCTGCATTCAATCCCACTGTTTAATCTGCAAAAGGGAAGGATTTCATGGGGGAAAGAGTCCTAACTCTTCAGCCATGAGGCTGACCTATACCAAGAGCAGGAAGTATCCTTAGATTTGAAATGAACATTGCATCTCAGACAGGACTTTGAATGATCAATTTTCACCAGAAAACTCTGGAATCTGGTTAAAATGGCATTAAGGAACAGAAATGGGTTTTGACAGAACCCACCTGAACTAACTGAATTACTTCCTGTCTCTACAGACATTGAGATGAGGGGCCCCTCTTTCCTCTGCTGGTTGGATACATATGAAAAGGAAAGACTAGAAGAAAGAAAACTAAAACAACGTGCAGCTCTGGAGGTGCAATAACTGGTGATTCCTATCTCTTTCTTCATGCCTCTTCAAATTTTCTCATATTTCATTACTTAAAAAGTGCTACGTATACATTTTTTCATTAAGTTTATTGTTACATTTTAGGTATACAATACAGTTACATTAATGATTGGGATCTTGTACCTTTACATGATGTATCTTGGTTCTAATTTTTTTCCCCACTCTTCTGCCCTCCCTTCACCCCCTTCACCCTTCCCTATTTACAAATAATTTGTTTCCGTTTTTTCTTTTCTCATATTTTTTCCTTTCCCCTACCCGCCCCCCCCACTTCCCCTACCCCTTTAGACCTTTTCTTCCTTTTTCACATTTTCAATTATACATTTTGATCCTTATTTACACTTTCCATTTCTCACACCAGAGAAATGATTCAGTATTTACACATGTGTGTCCTATTTATTTCACTTAAGTGGAAGGCCTCAATGAGCATCCATTTAGCTACATATACATTTTAAAAGCATGGGATTTTTAAATGTCCACATGAGGAGACTTGTTTAATTTGGAACTTGTCTCATTGAGGGGAGGCTGAAATCCTTCAAGCCTAAGTAGTGAGAGAGACAAAGGTCATGATGCTTATTCTGCAAACTCGTGAGCCTGTCCCTGTGATGCAGTAAGGCCTGTGGTCCTCCAGGGTGGCATGGGTCCCTTCATGTACCCTCCAAACAAGGTATTCCACATGGCGCCATTCAATTACCCAAGGCGACCTTCCACGAACACCATTGTGAGTCTGAGCTGGGAAAGACCTGCCATCATCATTTTGGATCATTTCTTCATTTGATGCCAACACACACACACACACACACACACACACACACACACAACCTTCTCTCTCTCATCTTAGAATCTCATAGCCAAACATGTTAGTTTCTAACAAGCCCTCATTTTCTTTCTGTCTCCTGACAGTATCATTCCTCTGCCAGATACACAAATCACACATTCCTGTGTCACAGTCAGAAGTGATAACATTCCCATTAAACATGAAAAGAATTACCTGCATAGTAATTTGCCTAATGATAATGTTGACCAATGGCCTACTTGCCTAACATTTTGTGTTCAAATTTAATGACTTTTAAACCATTTTCTGAGAGCATATTTGAATGGATTTTCTACTAATAATAATTTTATCAGGTTTTTTTGAAAGATGGGATTGTATATGGTATAGAATTTTTTTTCACTATATTATGTAGTCTTAATGGCCTTTTAGTTTAAAAGGCTCTTTCTTTTAAATGTTAGGCTCCTGGAAGTAAATTGCAGGGAAGACCGAGCCATTTCACACAATATCTGTCAAACTTGTCCTTTTTATTCTTCATGTTTTATCTTGAAGATGTTTTTATTTTCGACTGTGTGCACCTGTGCACTTCATGTGTTTATTAACCACATTAGCACATGCTCATAATTAGTTCCGTTTATGAAATATTGACATTTTGACAAGAATGAAGATGTCAGCTGTGGGGATCAGAGCTGTTTGGAACACTTTTCCAAGGCACTAGATTGACAAGATAATGGTGGATTTTGAAATGCAAAATATCATTGCCTGGCATATGTATATCTAGAAAAGTCTTTTTCTATACCATTTTATATTTGTTAAAGCCTTTACAGGTATTTGAGATATTCTGCCTTCCTTTAACTAACCCTCTTTGCACATATTCTTGCTTCTTTTGCCTCCCTTTTATACCAAGGCATAATTTCTATAATAGTTTCTAAGGTTTTCACATATTCTGTAGTTTTTTGTGCATATTTATTTTAGATGTTTATTCTAGGTCTTAAATTAATGTGCTGTGACTTTTTCTTTTATTTCTGTTGCACTTGCTATAGTACTTAGCAGTAGTGTTTCATTTTTGCTAAATGTCTTATAGAAAGACTACCCAAATTCGTTTTCTTTTGAAATGAAAACTTGAATATTTCATATGATTTTATAGTCACATTTTTAATGCAAAATGTTTTAAGTATTAAAAAATAAGGCAGATTTCACTCTTCTGCTATTAAAATGTTCTTATGAAACACAAAATTTTCTTCCGAGGCATCAAAGATCCATGAGTGTCTTAAAAAGTTGCAAAGCATCATGACTGCAGCAGGTTGAAAGCAGTGGCAAGATATAAAAGGGTTGATTTATGTTATTAATGCTACTGTAGCCCTGTAGTCTGAGTATCACCACCTTGACAGGTACCCAGAGTACAGTTAGATGTAATTTAAATAGAAGATCTGTGGTCTGCAAGATCTCCAGAATCTATAGAACTCAGAATGAAACAGCATATTGATCAGTTGGGTCCAATCCAGTAGTAAAGTAACTGGGCTGGCTGTTCTGAACTATATCAGCTCTGATCCAGAGATAAAGGTTCATTAGGTGAGAGCTTATTGAGGGTTCTGGAAACTCCACACATGAAGCCAATCCTATGCACAGGGTTTGAGCCTGGAGTCCCTTATTGCCCCAGAGCTAATACAAAGAACACAGGTCAGATGCCTGGGGAATGAAGAAAATGTTGTACACAGTTTTAACATCATATCTTATGAATGGATTAAAATCTCTGGTCAAGTAACCTCACCCAGCTGAGATGGTAATAACCCAGATTTATTCAGGACCATGGGCAGTTTTGTGTAGCCAAACGTGTCCTTAATGTATACTTGACTTAGGAAGATTCAGAATCCACTACAAAGATGCTTAAATGCATCCAGTACATAAAATTAAGATCTCCTAGCTGATTTTGAAGTGATTTATTATATAATATAGCTGAGAAGATAGCATATTATTAACCTTTGAATTCCATCTTAAGTATATTGTGAGTATGCCCATTTTTTATTGTTCTCTTCACAAATCACAAAAAGCCTGGTAACATAAGACATTCTGAATTTGTTATCTACTATTACATGAATTTGTGTAGGTCAGAGGTGCAACTCTGGTCTCATTGGGCTAAAGTCAAGCTGGCAGTGAGTCCATGTTCCTGCGTAGGGGTCCTGAGGAAGAATCTACATCGGGCCCATTCAAGTTGTTGGCAGAACTCAGCTCCTTGCTGGCTCGGGGCTTGCATCCCAGGATCTTTGGTGGGGTGGACAAGCTCATTCTCAGCTTCAAGAGGCTGCCTGTATTCCTTGGCTTATGGTTCTCCCCTGCCTCCCTCAAAGCCCCTTCTCAGTCTCCTGATCTCTCTGACCTTCTGCTCCACTTTCCCTTCTTGTTGTCTGCAGCTTCTCTACTCCACTTGAAGAAGGTCTCTGTTTGCAGGGCTGGAGAGGTTTGATGGGCTCACCCCGAAAATCTAGGATGATGTCCTCATCTTAAAGTCCATAACCATAACCACATCTGCAAAGCCTCACTTACCATGTGACATCATGAAGAAGTCACAGGTTCCAGGGATCAAGACGTGGAGCATATTTGTGAGGCCAACACACTTCGTACCACCTTGAGTGAATTAACTGACAAAAAGGTGTAAGTATTACTCTAAGCCTACAGACAGCATTAGAACATTTAAGAAGAATTAAATATTCTCATAAATTTAACTTATTACACCTAAGTGTGATATTTAAATAAATACTTGCAGACTGTTTTAGGGCTTAGGACACACAGAAAACAAAGTCTACACAGCAGCTCCAAGCCCAGCAAGTCACTTTGGCATGCAGTTGTGGTTGTATGTCACATCCTCTTACTTCACCTCTGGAACTAAGATGCTTTTGTTGATTCTTCTTACACTCTGTAATGTCTTTCCAATGCCAAAGGCCAACTCTTCCCTTCTAGAACTCTCTTAGCCTTCATTTTAATCAAAATTGAGATGATTTTCCTTTATGTCAAATTATCCACTTTTAGCTGGAAGGCAGTTGGCAATTTCCTGTGGTAATGGAAAATGTCTGCTCAATCACAAGTAGTTTCCATGGCCCTCTAAATGTCAGGGACCCACGGTCACAGGAAGACAAGGCTGGTGATGACACACTGTGCGCAGTTCGGTCCAGGAGACATTCGTTGTTGCTGACTGAAATCCTGTGGTTGGTCCATAGCAAGGAAGGGTGACAGAAGAAAAACAGAGTAGAAGAAACTATTATCATCCTCATTCCAGAGATGAAAAACCTGAAGTTTAGAGAATGTCTGAGATTACATATCCAAGATATTCAATGAGTGAGAATGGTAAAATTCAATCTAAAGCCTCCATACAACAGTATCTCTGGCAGAAAGAAGTTGGATGAAAGACTAAAAATATTGGTTGATCCCTGTGTGAAAGTTCTTGGCTGTCATGCTAAAGATTTGGACCTTAATTCTCTATTCTAGGAAATAAGAAGATGCTGCAAGTTTTTAGAGAAAATAATGATATGAATAAACCTGTGTTTTCAGGTGTTCTTAGGTTTAAAAATACCCGAAAACCCTTGAATATGTGGTGAGGAGGATCTTGTTTGAATTCCTGTGACTCCTTAAGAATAAATGGTATATATGTGGAAAGGAAAAGAAAACTGCTTGAATAGGAGAAGAATCTCTCTTCCCACTTAGTGAACACAGAAAATGCCACTGTAGCCTCTGGTCCCATCATAAGTCAGATCTTCCAATCTCAGTCCTGACCTCATCACGTTGCTGAAAGCAGAATCAACTCTGACACCCTCCGGGTCGCAAGCAGCCTAGTCCATCCAGTGGGTGCTATTAATATTTGCTGTATTGAATTGAAATTCAACTAGCTTCTCAGGGACCAAAGAGTTTATTTAGTCTTGTTCACTGGGAGGCTTACAGGAAAAGCTTTCTTCATGATCTTTAGTTAACTAAAAACTTAAATTTTCCCATTCTCCAGGAGCATTCACCATTTAATTGAGGCTTTATCATAGGAAGGGTTATAGAATCTCAGATGGAACAAAGTAGCATTCAGAATATCATCTTGTATATCTCTGTCTCATCTTTCAGCTTGATATGAACTCAATGCACTTAAGAGTGTTGAGTACTGGTGCTGGCTTTGCCACACAATGCTGAGGCCTGGGTAAGTTACTTATCCTCTCTTAGCATTCATTTACTTTGTATAAACTCATGAAACTGGGGCTCACTGCATAGGGCTTGTGAGCATAATGATAATATGTGTGTAAAGTCTTTTAGCATGCTGTTGGGCGGCATCTGATTGATAAATGTTAATTTATATTATTAAATATTGGTTTCTTTTTTATCGAAGATAGGCCCCAAAATTTATGGTGATTTTCATGCAGTGCTGTTTCAGCAATTCATTTTAATAAAATGAACTGTGACAAGCATTTCCAACAATAATGGAACCTTAAAGCTTTTGAAATGGCTGTGTGCTAAAAATAAAGCCTTCAGGATTCATTTTCTTTGCATGCACAATTAAACAGCACCACCAAGAAAGTGCAGTGGACTTTATTGATTCTTTTTCTTTTCTTCCAAAGAACCAAGTTTCAATGAAGGTCAAGGTGTTCAGGAAAACAGATCTGGTTGCTCCTACAAGAAAAATTGATTGTACAAAGGATATTTTATGGTCCTTTATTAGGCCATTTGCTTTTGCTACTTCTCTTGCCCAAATGCTTTGAACTCTTCTTGCCTAATTCTTCACTGTTCCTAGGCTGGACATAAGCATCACTCTTACTTAAGCTCCAAAAGAATATATGGATATTAATCACATTCCTCTTTTTTTGCATTAAATTCTTTTATTGGTACATTGTAGGTATACAACACAATTACATTTCTCATTGGGAATTGTACCTTTACATAATGCATCTTGGTTCTTATTTTTTCCCCATTCCTAGCCCTCCCTTCATGCCCTCCACCCTTCCCTATTTACAAAGACTTTATTTCCATTTTTTCCATTTTTCATCATTTTTTCCTTTCCCTTCTTTCCTTTCCCCTGCCCCTCCCACTACCCCTACCCCTTTGGACCTTTTCTTCCTATTTTACATTATCGATTATTCATTCTAATCAATGGTACATTTTAGGTATACGATATAATGACATTCATCATTGGAAATTTGCACCTTTACATAATCTCTCTTGGTTCTTATTTTTCACCCTTGCCCAGCCCTCCCTTCAACCCCTCCAGTCCTCCCTATTTACAAAGATTTTGTTCCTATTTTTCCATTTTCTCATATTCATCCCATTCCCTTCTATCCTTTCCCTAAGCCCTCCCACTTCCTTCCCCTTTGCCCCCTTTCTTCCTATTTCACATGACCTATTATACATTTAGTCCTTATTTACACTTTCAGTTTCTCACACCAGAGAAACTATTCAGTATTTACACATGTAATCACATTCCTCTTAAGATGGTGGCAATGAGTATCCATGTCAGAAGCTGAGTGAAGATTATATTCAAAAGTCAGAGTTATGGTCTGCTGCCATATATGCTCTCATCTATGGTCACTTCATGACTGATGACTGTGTGTGTATGTGCTGTAACTTCCATTTCCTTAGAAGTTCCCTAAGGGCAGGAGAACAATTGACAAGCTATTTTGTTCCACAACTCATTGCTCACACAAGATATTCAAACTATTTTCAATTCAGTTGAATGCTAAATGAAGAAACATCAAGGGGCCATCTTCTCAGATTCCCTGAGGTGTTTCTCACTGACATTATGTCCATTATGCTGTTTTCAAATCACCAGCCAATGTTACTTGTCCCCTGAGGACCAATGAATAAACAGGAACTGTGCTTTGGGGTGGAGAGATGGAGTGGAGTGAGAGGAGAAGTGTTAACTCTAATTAAGTTGAATCCAAAGTTTCAAACATGTTTTGAGAACATCCTTTTCCCTAACCGGCTCCTAATGTGTTGGTTTCAAATTCAAGTTTTCCCATCTTAGCCCAGGGATTTAATAAGCCAGCCCATCCCTCAGGATCAGGAGCCATGATCAGTTGAGGACATGGCTCACTGAAACGGATTCAAGGGTATTTATTTCCTGGATGGAGAAATCATTTTCCATAAGTGTCCAGCACAGTAGACATGAGATGATATCCTGCTTTGCTGAGCATCTGGTAACACACTCAAAACCACAAGCACAGTGTCTAATGACATATTTTCCTTTATTCATCCTTTGAATGGCCATGGTGATTTAAACCCAAGACCATTGCACCCATTCTACCTTAGAGTTCCTGGATCCCTAGGCAACTCTCAAAGCTCGTAGATATCTTTCAATCATTTTTAACATTTTAGAAAGACATAATGGCTAAGATTCATGACAAAGGGACTTCCTAAAAATTTTCATTCCAAGCCAGGCATAGTGGCTCATGCCTGTAATTCCAGCACTTGGAAGGCTGAGGCAGGAAGATCACCATGAGTTTGAAGGCCAGACCGGGCTACATAGAAAGACCCTGTCTCAAAATAAATAAATAAATAAATAACAGACATCCTCATTCCATTGATATGACAACTGAAGTTACCTATAATCCCTTTGGAGAAATGATCATTAGCAGGATTCAGGAACTGTGAATGAAGGAAGCATATGAGAAGGATATGATAAGGTCCCCATATGTGGATAATACACTTCAACAAATCCATTAAAAGCCTGGAAATATTTTGATTACAAAGAAATTATCCCAATTGAAACAGCACATTTACAAGCAATACGGCTCTGCAAGTGAATTTCAATACTAAGTTTTCTTTCATTGGGTTGGAACCATTATCTTTGGCTAATCAGAAGCTGTGATTGGCAGTTGTAAATGTCTTCTATTTTTAAATATTAAAAGATCATTACTTAAAGATCACCCATTTGATAGATATAAATCTTTCAAAATAATACAAACAAAAGGAAAAATATTATAAGGGGTAATCTGTGCAGTGAAAAATGAGGAAACCAGTGTTCACTCTCGTGCTGTTAAATAGACATGCAGCCAAGACTCAGTTTATATTTGTTAAATGGGTGAACGAGGGGCCATTAGGAAATGGAAAGAATGAAGTCCCAAAAGTTAACCTGCTCAAGTCACAGAAGCAGAAGGGAACACAGCAAGTCTCCAACCCAGGCCTTCCATCACCAAAAAAACACAACAAATCATTCTTCAAGAAAACTCCAGGATCACCCATTGAGGACTCCTCCTTGCTCTCCTCGCTCTCAGGAGCTATTCCTGTTCCCTGTCTCTGTTCCCCATTCCTATTCCTCAATAAATTTTTCTTCTTAGAGAGAGAGAGAGGGCCAGGGATTTAGCTCAGTGGTTCTGCCGCGTGCCTCGCAGGCTCAAGGTCCCAAGTTCAATCTCTGATGAGAGAGAGAGAGAGAGAGAGAGAGAGAGAGAGAGAGAGAGAGAAGAAAACTGCTGGTGAGTATGGGAAGTAAGAGACCTATCTTTAAATGAGTCCAGCCTAACATAGAAGCACAAACTCATCAGCCTATTTTCTTCTTTCATTACAGAACAGCAAATGTAAACAGTTGGGTTTTTTTTTTTAACTCTAGGGGATATCATTTACCAAAGCCAAGCCATTTGAGGAGTCATTCCACTCCATGGAATCTAAATTTTCAGAGTAAGTTAATGAGCAGGACTAGGAAGGGTCATTCTTCCTATGACTGTCACTTGTCCTTGGTACCACGGGAATCAGCCATCAGTGTCTGCTTCCCCGAGGACCTCCAGATTGGAAATGCCATAAGGACATGACCTTTATGAGAGAAGCATCATTTTAGTTTACTTATGTGTATATATATTTTAATTAATTCATAACAAGTTATACTGATGGCTTCCAGTTTAGATGAGCCTGATAAAAAGCCAGTGATTGATGCCATGCAATCCTCCATTGCTAACATAAGATGCTGATAACTTTGTGTTTATCAGGTCCCTGACTCCATTTGATTCCTAATTAATGTAAAAATGACTGTGCTCCCTGCAGGGAATACAGAGGATGCCGATTTGCTGGAAGCTCTAGAACAATTCTAATAATAAGTTTCTGCTCATAAGCAATAACCATCTTAACATAGTAAGTGATATTTTCTATGAAGTGCAAGACATGTTATAAAGTATATTTGATTTTTGAACCTCTTTATATGCATCATTTGCTACCCTTTCCATGAAAAGCAACAGAAATTAAATGCAATTAATAGTCATCTTTTAAATAATGAAAATGATATTTTTAATAATGTCAGTCTGCATCAGACCTCCTGCAAAGCCATCCTACAAGGATATCTCCTTTCCCACCCTTTACTTCCTTCTCCAGGAAAATGCATTTTTAGAGCTAATTAAACTTTCTCTCTTAATAGCCAAATATCATCACTGAGTTTCACAATGAAGCAATTATGGCAGTACCAAAGAAGAAAGTCAAGGGGAATAAATGGAAAGAAACAAACGTGAGCAGAAAAAATAAAAGGAAGATAAATCAGAGAGAAATCTCACCACTGAAGAGGAGGCAGTCCTGTGGAATACACAGTTCCACATCTCAAATAAAATAGGCTGAGGAAATCTGGTGAAAGCAGCATTTTCACCTATTATTTTTCTCAAAACATGCATTAGGGATATTCTGTGGCAACTTAGTAATTTAGCCAGAAATAAAGTAAATAATGGCACATAGTTTGCCTTTCACAAACATAATGAAATAAATTGGTAATATAGAAATTTACAAATTTAATTAATTACTAATAGACATGTATTTCCAGAAAGGCACTTGATCATTGTGATCGTTAACTTGTGGTTTCAATTTGAATAAGAAACACCCAGTTGATTTGCTTAGCACAGATCTGGGTGTGTCTGGATGATGGACTCACTGAAGAGTGAAGCCCCACCATGACTGTGGGTGGCACCAGCCAATCGGCTTATAGCCTAGGTGGAGTAAAAAGGGAAAGAATAAGGAACTCTTGGTTCTGTTTCTGTGGAGGAGCCAGTATTTGCCATGGCCTTTCGATGTCCATCTCCAGGCTTCCAGCATAGACTCTTCAGCCTTTCAGCACAGACCTGTGGCTTCCTGATATGGTCATGCACGGGACTCTGCAGTGAGTTCCAGATCTTTTGGCTTTCACATGGACTCTGTGGATCTCCAGCACACAGACAGCCCTTCTGCATTCTTCTACACCTGTCTGCAAGTGTCCTTTGTAAGTCTATTCATGTAAATATATATATATATAGTGGTGCCTCGGTTCATGAACTGAATTTGTTCCATGATTCTGGGGAAGATGGCTGAAGTTGTGTTCATCACCCGATATGGAGTTCAAGAATGGAAGCAAAATTTTGCCAAATGCTTCTGTTCTTGAACTGAATTGTTCTTGAACAAAAGTGTTCATGAACCAAGGTATTACTGTGTATCATATATTTTATATGTATGTATATGTGCTCACATATATACAATATCTGTTCCTCTAGTGAACACTAAGCAATATAACCATCATTTTGAATTTCCTCATTTGAGAATTCTGTTATATTCTTCAAACAAAGACGTTTGTTGCATCCATCTCTCCTACACAATATGGGGAAAGTTCTTTAAACCTCACACTCAACTCTTACGAAGATTTACTCACGGGAATAAAATTCAATTAAAAACTGAAATAATTATACAATCACAAGTCACAAGCAGTTTAATCACTCATAATCATTCAAGCAATGACTAAATGTTAAAGGAAATGTAACATAAATAATGTGCTTGTCTGGAATTTTTCGAGTTGCTCCACTTTTCTTTTCTTCCAAGAGCCTATTCTGAAATTAAATGTGGAAAAGCAATGTGACCCTAGGGATTATCTTTGAGTTACTTTTATATACTTTAAAAAATTATTTGGATTAGGTCCATGCATGTAAGTCAATAATTTTCAAGCTTTAGCACTTTGATTATAATTGGTAATACACTATTTTTTGTACAGGCACCGCTGAACTCAACATGCCAGTGCATTATCCCTTCAAAGCCACTGAAATTACTTTTTAGTCCCAAGACTTATCATGACAGACAGCAGGCACTATGTTAAACATTTAAAATGTGATATTATATATGTTATATATATGTATATATATTTGTATATATAGTTTCTCATATAAGAGAAACCATGTGATATTTAAGCTTGTGTGTCTAACTTATTTCACTTAATATTATGTTATCAGTTGCATCCATTTGCCTATGAATGCCTCATCTTATTTTTTGCTATGGCAGAGTAGTACTATGTTGTGTATAAAAACATTTTCTTTTTAAAACTTAATTTTATTGGTACATTTTAGGTATACAATATACTGACATTCATCATTGGAAATTTGCACCTTTACATAATCTCTCTTGGTTCTTATTTTTTCCCCATTCCCCTGCCCTCCCTTCAACTCCTCCATCCCTCCCTATTTACAAAGACTTTGTTTCCATTTTTTCATTTTCT
>NW_004624758.1:21897226-21933704 GCF_000247695.1 Heterocephalus glaber
TTATTTCAAAAAAAAAAAAAAAAAAAAAGGGCTGGTGGTACTGCTGATGTTGCTGGTTTTGAAACTGTACTTTCCCCAAAATAAATCTCTCATGAAAATTCTGTGGGACACCAAGCAGATGAAGCAAGCCCTGTCAGTGGGTTAAAATATCTTTTAAGCTTCCCTATGGAAGACAAGACACTGTGTTGTGCCACCCACTGCTCAAGTCACTGCTCAAATCAGTATATAGTGTGATCTACCCACATAATTTTTATAATATTTTCTGCAATTCATTGTGCAGCATTTGTATATCTTCACAGAACATTGGCACCCATGAGGGCAAAGTACAAAATAAGTAGAGGAAAGTTATTTTGTGCATAGTTTCATTTCATTAATGCTTTTTAAAATTTTTATGGCATTGCTTCTTTCAGGTAAGGCTTAAAAAGGGACATTATTGTGCTTAACCGCTAAAAAGAAAAAAGAATTAGTTAACAAAAGTCTATTACACTATACATACAGAAATATAAGAAAATAATAAATCACTTAAAGTGACTTGAGAGATCTGTACAGTGGAAAAGCCTTGGGGTATTTCACTGTATGTTTGTACAAACAATGCATGCTGCTCTCCTTCCCCCTTCAGATCCTAGATGCTGGCTTCACAGAGACATTTTCAGGGAAGACAAACACAAGGCCAAGAGTACCACAGATTTGTGAAGTTCTTCCCCTATCCAATGGCACTTTGTAGAGGCAAACAATTTTTAAATAGTTAAACCTTGTTCCTTCTTTCCGTGTATGTAGTGTTTCACTGAAAGCTTTAAAAAAAAAAAAAAGCTACTGTTCCATTCTTTCCTCTTGGCAAAATTCAGTAGTGACAAGAGGGGGAAAAAAGTACTGGGAACACCTAGGCATTAACATAGTGAGAATTATCCATTAATGGGATACTAGTAACACTGTACATAGTTAGGCAGCAGGCAAACAAGTCTTTCAGCAGATTACCTTTCATGTGATGAATTTCAACTGCCCATGACATTATACTGAGGTATTATTAGCTCTGTGGACTGACATTTAACATTAGCACAACACCATCTCGTCACACCTTCAATCTGACAAAATCCTATGTAGCAGTGAAACTTTTCCCCGATGACAGATTGGTTTCTTGAACTTTAGATATGGTTTTAGAGAAGACATAGGGCTTTCTGGCTCAAGAAATGCTGTGGCATCTCACACTGTTCACAGCGGATTAAGGCTGGATGGTTCAAAAAAGTACAAGCAGTGCAATTCCACTGAGCCCCCTCATCATCTTCTGTGTCTTGAATCTTTGGTGTTTTGATGGTGGACCTTCGATCTTTGGGTTTTGGTGGCACAGGACCTACAAATCCAATATTGTCATAAAAGTTATGAATAGCGCTGGGATTAAAATGTGGTCCTTGAGCTTGAAAAGGGTCAATTTTTTTTGGTTAAGCAGTCGATGTCAATCTGGAGTTGTCTATTACAACTTCTTAACTGCTGCATTTCTTCAAGTGAAGGTATTTGGGATAGGAATTTGATCTTTTCAGGCGCCTTCAAGTTAGATTATTTTCCATTTCATTGACCTCAGATTTTAGTTTATCCAGCTTTTTCTTTTGAATCTCAAGTTCTCTTTGAAGTTGTTCCATTCTGGCCTTCTGGTGTACCAATAGAGCTTGTGTGTAGGCAGCATCATCAGATCCTATGCTCAATTTCCGTGCTTCACTTACTCTATCCACATGTGCTAACATAGGGTCCATGAGGTGCTGAATATTTTCTGTTTCTACATAATGATCAGGATGATTCAGAAGATTTGTAAGTTCAAAGGTAGGGGAAACAACCCCTGGTGAAACAGCAGGGGGTTTATTGGGAGAAACTGTAATTCTGAAAGTATATTTTGTATTGGGTTGAGTGACCACCACTTGAGGAGAAGTTGCAGAGTTACTGCCTATTGCTTGACTTTTGGGAGGATGGTGATGAATAAAGGTAGGATCCATGCTCACTTGCCCAGACATATTCCTGGAGGCAGCAGATGCCCCAGAGTTTGTGGATATGAAGACTAGGCTGATTGCGCATACCTGGTTCATCTCCTGTTGAGGCATTAGCTGAAATATAAACCTTAGGTTGACTATGGGAGATCATCTCATCAGTATTCAGGGGACTGGCAGCTATGTAAACAGTGGGCTGATTTCTATTTAAGGTCTGGCTGTTGACTGAAGAGGAAGTGCTAGATGTTCGAGGTCCAGAAGAACGCAATTTTGAAGAACTGTTTCTTTGTGGGGGTTCAAATTTGATTTCAATCTGGTTTTTTCGAGGTCCTGTTGAAATATCCTGAATGTTATACTGGCTATGGGTAGAAGATTGCGAGCTACCAGATGAATGAATTGTTGGTGGTTGTGGAGTAGTAGGTGAACTGATGGGCACGTAGACATGAGAGGTCTGGTGGCCTTGCTGACTTGGCTGTTGGGTTGAGGTATGTGGCAGAGGATTAGATGCAGGATAAGTAGTCCAGGGACCAGGCTGTGAAGGCTGATAAACTTGTTAAGGGTTCATGGGATTAAACTGAGATACCCAGCCAGAACGCTGCTGTGTCTGTCGAGTTGTACCACTAGGAGTTGTAATGTAAGGCCTAATGTAGATAGAATTTCCCTGTGGACTGTTAAGTACAGGTGGAAGTACACCATGTATGTGCAAAGATGTAGGAGTATTATGACCAGTCTGGATATTTGGAGCTAAGGTTACCCTAATGGGATTAAATCTGGGAGTTTGTTGAGAAAGGTTAGATGTTCCTTTGCTGCCTAAGTGAAATCCAAGATGTGGTACTGAATTTGAAGAACGAGATGTATTGGAGATTCCAAAAACATTAAAGCTTTGAGGAACTTGAGCTGGTGCTGTTTGTGGCTCCTGCTGAAATAGTTCATTGTTGGACTGACCACCTTGAAGTTGTCCATCACTAATGCTGTACGTTAGAGTTCTACTTCCATTCATTCTATTTCCTTCTCTTCCATGGTGGTAAACATTCTCTGATTGCAAGTCCAAGTTGAGAGAAGTCATGTGATTGCATAGACCAGAAATTTCAGAATCATCCAAAAAATTCAAGTCTCCTTCACCATAAAGATACCTTGTACTCTCCTGAGAGAGAACAGCACAGCAGGCCTCCAGGTTATTATTATTCTGTAACATGCACCTGGATACAACAACTTCAGGTACTTCAGGGAATTTTTGTCGCAGGTCATGTAAAACCTGAAAATCAATTTGGTGGCTTCCTTGGGCCATTCGTATATTGCCTGATGAGAACTATTTGTACAGTAGGCAATTCTAGGCCTTAGTGGAATTAGTACTCATCTCTTCTGTCCAAGCATTTTCCTTCGCCTCCTCCTCCTCAGCCACCACCGCCTCTCCCACTAGGGCAGCCGTCTCCACCGTCGCCGCCAGCGCAGCCACAGCCTCCGAGTCCTCCAGGCAGGGGGGACACCTAAGCCCCCCCACCCCGGTCAGGCCCCTCTGCTCCGCTGCCCCGCCAACTCCCTCCAGCCCCTGCTGCTGGTGCCGCCGCTTACAGCTGGGGGGGGGGGGGCAGGTTGGGCTTGGTCGCTCCGCCGGCAGCTACCAGGGATCAAAAACCTGGAGTTTTTAATTTTGAAATCTGTTTGCATTTGTTTTATGGATTCTATTTCTTTCCTATGATGGGATTCCATGATGTCCCTCAGCTCCCCTATTTTTTTATCTTTGTCCTCTCTAGATTTATTAATCATGTCTTGCACTATGGGCACAATCTCTACTGATATCTGAGAAATTATTTCTGATTTCATTTTTTCCAGGTCCTCTTTTGTTGCCAGTTCAGAGAGTCCAGGAGGTTGAGTATCAGACTGTTCCATCTTGTTTCCTTTTGGTGTTGCTTTAGGTGATCTGTAAGTCTGTTTTTGAGACTTGTTTACGTGTCTTCTCATTTCAAGGTTTGGGGAGAATATGTGCTGCTGGCACCCATGTGGCTCACCTCCTCAGTGCTTGGGGCAGTGTTACAGTGGCCCAGAAGGTTCATCTCCTCTGCCAATAGAACATTTTCGTTATCCATTCATCTGTTGATAAACATATATGCTGTTTCCAAGTCCTAGCTATTATAAGTTGTGTTGCTATAAACATGGGTTTGTATATATCCTTGTGATATAACAACTTAAACTCTTCTGGGAAAATACTTAGGAAATAGGGAGACCTTTTTCAAATGGATAGGGGAACAAGAGATGGAAGGAAAGGGGATGGGAAAAAAAGGAATTAACGTGTATTGGGTACATGTACCAACACCCCATAATAAGTGTAGTCGTTATATAGTCCAAACATGTACAAAAAATAAATGAGAAAATAAAGTACATCATCTGATATAATGCTGACAATATCTTTTTGGTTTTTTTTGCCTGACCAAGAAGATTGCATTTGTAAGGAAGCAAGATTGGAGGCCAAGGTCTGAACCTCTATTCTACATTTGTCACACCAAAACCCTTGGTCCCAAAGAAGAAGCAAGTTTCCTTCTAGTGACTGCTAAGTGAAGGTGAACTGCCCAGTTTATTTAGAAAATTTAGGAAGAATAGAGACTAAAACTTAATAAAATAAAAATAACTCTAGAGTAATGATATTCAGAAATAAATGTTACTAACACTTTGTTAATATTCGTTCAGTTTCCTCTTGTAATGCTTTTGAACCAGAGAAATGGAGCTATATTTGGCTTCCAGACAAGAGATGAGGTAGATCTCAGCTTAATGAGGCTCCAACCAAGGCGGTTTCTATGTCTTAGCCAAATGTTTAGATTTGCAAAGGGAAGTTTGGAAATGTGTTTAAGGGAAAGAGCTGGAGAGAGCTGATTTTATCCATAAAACATGAAAGATTTTGTTTCTTTATTTCCAAGAAAATAGGGAGCAGAAAAGAAAGAGAGAGAGAGAGAGAGACAGAGAGCAGCAGAGAGGGAATCATACTACATGGTAGAAAGGCCAAAAACTTTTAAGAATAAGAGTATTTAATTTTCAACGTTAAGTCATTTCCTGTTTGAGGAAGGTACTCTCTCAGTCTGCAAGTTTGACACAAAAGGGTTTATGTGAATGGGTTTATGTAGGTAGCAAGGAAAGGGGCTAAGTTCCATTTGGGTACAATGACAGGACCAAGGAGAAATTGTGACAAGACATGGAACATAGAATTAGTCTTTAGAAGAGGGAGCAGTCAGAGCCAACAGTGACCATAGAAGACAGGTCTTCTGGAAATCCACAGAAAAGTTAGGGAAGTCATCTGATTTCAGTAGGGCATGGAGTGGAATGGAGAACTGAGCCAATCCCTAGAATTTGGCAAATGTTATCATATAAAATGAGTAGCTGTTATTCATATATCTGATGCCACTTTAGTCATTCATATTGTCTCTAGGATCCAAATGTTATTTGATTACTATCAAACAATGTTTTCTGGCCTAAGTCTATAATATAATAAGTACCACAACACACAAGAAAACAAAATGAAAGTGACAGACTATACTGGTTTGATTTTTCCTCATTTGTTTGGTTTCATTTATTTCTTTTTTAGATATAGAGCAAAGAAATTCTCTTACATCATTAATAGGATTCTAAATTAAAACTCCAGTTTTAGAAATTGTTGAAATTCTAAAGCTTACCCTACAGCCCAGCAGTTTCACTCTTGAGTACATATGTTCTTAAGAGAAATTAGTACACAAAAACATCAAAAGACCAGCATATCCATGCAGAAATTCCTTTTTGCCATTTACTGGAAAATGGGTATTCTCCAATTCTGAGAAACATCTGTTAAAAAAATGGGAGAAAGTATTAGAATTCTCCTGTGAAAATTAAAGCTCATAGATCACATAGAGATATTACTGGTTGGAAGGAATGCACTGAATCAAGCCAAAGACAGCAGCAAGAGTCAGAGGCTGTAAGGAACAACTAGGAAGGAAGTGACTGCAATCCAGTCTGTCGGCCATGACAGCATTTGAGTGTGTGTACGTGGGCCTGTCTGCATTCTTGCAAGTAAAATAAACAGTATATTTATACATGGAGATGACTTTAAAAATCCTATGTGTGGTGTTCCAAGAAACAATGAATTTTGGAAGCAAAAGAGGCCCAGAAATGGGCAATATTTGACAGTGATTCTGTGTACCACTGTTAAACTTACTAGAAGATCCAAGTATCAAGTTATGTAACTACAATCAAATAAGGTCTACTCACATTTTCAGTGTCTGGACATTGGCTATAGGATACAGTTCTTTATAAACACTTTTCCAAAAGAAAACATTAAGAAAAATAGCTATGAAAGTTGTGAAATGCTGCAACAAGATAAGAAACAGATTTAAATCTGAACTAGCGGAAGTGATAGCACTTTCTGTGACAAAATTAAAGTCACAGCAAGAAGCTGAAACATGTTCCTCATTTTAAAAAGAGAAATGTGCTTATATGAAGCAAGAGAAACCCCAGTACCCACTCTAAAAATGATTTTGTTAGCAATCAATGATTCTACCAGTGTCAGGATAAAAAGGAAAGAAATTACTACCTTTGTAATGAATCAAAGATCAAGATAATCATAGAGGGAAACTGAGGGTTTGCATGCTTAGAATTTTAGTTTAAAAATAACTTTTAACTCTTTACAATCTTATCTTTCAATCTTTAAAATGAGTGTTTGGCTCAGTGGACCATATATGTGTGGCTCTATTTCTAGATTCTCTGTTTTATTCCAATGATCTATATGTCTTTCCTTACACCAACACTGCCTTGATTACTGTAGCTTTAGAGGAAGTCTTAAAATTAGGTACTAAATGTCTTCCAACACTGCTTTTTTTTTTCTTTTTCTTTTCACTTTTCTAGGTCCTTTGTACTCCTACATAACTTTTAAATTTCAATATCCAATTCTTCATTTATAGCAAGTATACATAGACCTCAATTTTTATATGTAACTTGTGTTTTCTAATCCTGCTAAATTCAAATACAAGTTCTAGGGGCTTCTAGAGATTTCTCAGTATTTTCTCTGTAAATGATCATTTCATCTACATATAAATATTTTACTTCTACCATGCCAATCCTATGCTATTTGTTTATTTTTATTGCTAGACTATTTTGGTTTCAAAGTTTAATGGACAGATGAATAGTAGGCATATCTGCCCTTGTTCTCCACCTTAGGGACAAAGCATTGTATCTTCTCCATTCATATAAGGTGTTCTCACTGGAAGTATGGAGTACATGTCTTTAATCTGTTGAGAAGTTTCTGTTCTACTTCTAGGCTCCTGATAGCTTTTACCATGGACAGCTGTAGAATTTAGTCCAATACTTTTTCTCCAACTAGTGACAGGATCATATGGCTTTTTCCTTTCCTCTGTTAAAATGATGACTTTTGGGGGTGGATCTTCCAATGCTGAACCAACACTGCCATCCCTATAACAAAACCACTTTCTATATCCTGCCAGATCTGACTTCCAATAGTTTGTTTTGTTAAACAAATTTCTATCTATGTTCATACATTTTTCTTCTATTATCTTTATCTAGTTTTAGGATTAGCACAATGTTGATTTCCTAAAATGAGGGGAGAAGTGTTCCTTCTTTTTTCTGCTTTAATTGTTTGATATAATTTATCAGTTAAAATGTTTATGAGCCTGCTGTTGTCATATAGGTAGGTTTTCAAGCTGGGAATATACTTTCTTTAATAGGTGGTATTCAAATTTTATATTTCCTCTAGAGTTAGTTTCATTAATTTGTCTTCCAAGGTACTTCTTAGAAGTTGTCAAATTTATTTCAAAAAAGAGTTTTGTAATATGCTTTCTATATCCTTTTAAATTCTGTAAAATCTGTGGTAATGTCCTCTCAATTTTGATATTGTAATTTTAAAATGTATAATTTATATTGTGTAACAGGAAGGAAAGGTCTAAAGAAGTGGGGGAAGTGGGAGGGGTAGGGGAAAGGAAAGAAGGGAAAAGAAAAATATGAGAAAAGGAAAAAAAATGGAAACAAAGTCTTTGCAAATAGGGAAGGGTGGAGGGGGTGAAGGGAGGGCAGGGGAATGGGGAAAAATAAGAACCAAGATACATCATGTAAAGGTACAAGATCCCAATGATGAATGTAACTGTGTTTTATACCTAAAATGTACCAATAAACTTAATGGGAAAAAAAAATTAAAAAGTAAAATGAGTGTTTGGTACTAATTTGGAGTTAATGTTTCCTTCTTTTCATGTTTTCTGCTATCAAATTCTTTATATAAAATGTAAACTACACTTACACAATATTGAAATATATAATCTTCTCATATCAGTTTATAATAATAATCATGCATTTATTATCAAATATTTTAAACCAAAAATACTCTAAAACTATTAGCATAATCCTACAATAGAAAAGTGATAGAATGTTATGATTATTCATGATTATTTTAAAACATATAAATAAAATGTGATGAAAAATGCAGAATAACTTTTGATTTTAAGAATTCTAGTTTTTCATTCCCAGATCCCAAGTATTGCTGTCTGCTAGGGATTTGGAAACTCTATAAAAAGACAATAAAAGAATGGCTCTCAAATTTTTATTCACAGTAGGCTAGAACAAGTCATTGTTACTGTTTTCATTAAACTCTAGCTGTAATCATAAATGAAACACATATCCTTGCCAGCATCAGTGAAATAAATCCAATCAGCCTAAATAGTTTTAATTGCCCTAAAAAGTTGCTAATGTATAATAGCCAATCAAGAAAACTAGTCATAATGCTTCCCCATTTATACCTCATACATTAGGCCATAACCACTGTAACACTCCTCATAATTTCAGCTTGAAGTCTCTTATATTTTGAACTGGTTTTTTTGAGGCACAATCAACTTCTACATTTTCAAATTCTGATCTAATTCTATGTTTTGACACAAGGAAGTAAAAAGACAACCCATGAAATGCTAGAAAATGTATGCATACCATCTATCTGATAAGGACTTAATATCCAAAATATATTTTTTACAACTCATTGCTCAATAATAAAAAAATACCTTCATTTTAAAAGTGGGTAAAGGATTTGGGTGGATATTCTTAAATAAGATATAAGAGTAGTCAATAAGCACACGAAAAGATCCTCAACATCATTTGTCACTGTACTAAATGTAGAAATAAACATCATTAGTCACTTTACCAAGTGTGTGAATAAGAAATGAAATATAGGCTCTGCTTTGATTTCACACTGCCACAGTGTAATTCAAAGCTGGCATAAATTGTGGTCTTCTCTGCATAGCTGTGAATGATCATGACCCCAGGTCTGTACATTGGGTTAAAGAGTGTCCCGTCATCTCTCCTGTAGCAGACTCCTATTACAGAGCCTGCTGAGTACAGACGGCTTCCCTCTCAGAGGGCTTCTCACCCTACACTCAGAGCAGCTCACCCTGCACTTGGGACAAGTAGCCAAAATACTTAGTATTTCCATTTCTCACTTTCTTCATTACCCAACTTCTGTGATTATTTATTCTTCTTCTATTAGAAAGAGCATAAACTGTGGAGGTATACAGTTCTTATTCTCAGCTCTTGTCCTACCACCATGTGACCTTAAAAATTATGTAACTATACCACTGTTTCCTCATTCATGAAGGCAGAAATACAACAGACCCAGATCCTCCTGCCATAGCTAATTGGATAAGCGTGGAGTGTTGGCCCTGTGTGGAAAAGCCTAGTTATTCTTTTAAGGCCTAAGAGGCATTGTGAACCTTAGTGAGTTGAGTTAAGAACATGTGAACCTGTAAATTAAGGGAGGAACATCTCTCACCAGGGAAACCAAGAGAGACAGGCATGGCTAGTGGGGAGAGACAGGGGGACATGCAGAGGGAAGCAGCTATGAAAGCCCCACTGAGGCCTGGAGGGGTGCCTTGCATGGCCATTTTACTTCCTGCTGACCTTCTAGTTCCAGTTCTGGCACCACATGGGAAGGGTTCTGATGACCTTGCCTCTGGGCCCTAGAAGTTACTCAACAGCTTCTCATGCATCACCCCATGTCTTTGCTTTTTTCTTTAACACACTTCACTGGATTTTTACTGCACAAAACCAAGTGTTCCCTATGAACAAGCATAGCTGTACAGGCCCATGTGGGAAAGGCTGTCACTGTCCAAATTAAGCAATTTGAGAAGACTTTCATCAAAAGACTGTTTACAGCAGGGTGTTGGGAAGCCACAGGTTACAACAGTGCCCAGAGGAGAGCACCAACCTCACCATTTCCACCCTTGGAATGTTGATGGGGTCGGAGGTCAAAAAGGGCAGGACAGTGGCTTGTGATTGGGAGACACAGCTATCCCTAGACATTACAAGGAAGGGGTCAAGGATTGAGTACTGTGGCCTCCTTCTCTTCCCTTCTCCCTCTGACCTCTCCCATTGCTCCCCACTGGCCCTACCTATCTGAGAGCCAGAAGGGGAGAGAGCTCAAGTGGAGGCCATCATGGGTACATAAGGTACATAAGGTACATAAGGGCTGGAGTGGATGAAGGAGCAGCAAAAGATGTGCAGGACAGATGTGTCCTCAAGGCCAGAGCCATTTCTACTGCACCCTGTGCCTCCCATAATAATAAAGTCCCCTGTTCACAGACCTCACTTTTTATTAACTCAACAAACATTTATTTATTGGCTTCTATGTGTGTGGTGTTACACTGGGTGCCCCAAATACATCCCTCTCAAATCAGGCTAGTTTCCTGTCTCTCCTCTTACTCTTATATACAACACCAGTCTAAAACACAAAGCTTTTGTTGCATTTTTTAGATCTTAGTTATATGTTAGACAACATCTGAGGGCAATTGTTACATTGAATGTATTTTCAACACTAGAAAATATAGCAATATCTTAGTCCATTTGTGTGCTAGAACAAAATAACAAGCACTGAGTAATTTTAGTTTTTAGAGTTCTGGATGCTGGGAAGTCCAACATCAAAGTGCCAACAGGTTTAGTGTCTGGTGAGGGCTGTTCTTTGCTTCCAAGATGACGCCATGATTCTGTGGTCTCTGCAGGGGAGGAGTGCTATGTCTCTTGCTGCTCCTTAAGAAGGCAAAAAGACAACAGAAACTAATATTACAGGAAGCCCTTCCATAAGCCTTAATCCTACCCCAGAGCAGGGAGTCCTCATTGCCTAATTGCCTCACAAAGTCCCCCACTTCTTGATACTATCACATTGGCCCTTAAATTTCAACACCTGGATTGTAGAGGGGCACATTCAAACTGCAGCATGTGGTTAGTTTTGCAATCAAAGTTCTAATTTCTTAGTGGTAAAGAAAAACAGAAAGCTGCAATTGAAACACACACACACACACACACACACACCACATGCATGCACAAAATGTAAAGCACCTGTTAGAGTAATGGTACACAAAAACTTTTACTAGAATTGCCTCAGAAGAAAACTAATATCACCTGACAAAGACACATGTACTAGGTACTCTGAAGGTTGTCTTCTTGTGTTTTAAGTATTTACCAAATTTCTGGGTGCCTTCTATGTTCAAAATCTTCATGATCTTGCTGTTTTGCAAATCATCCAGTCAAACTTGTCAAGCAACCTAGGTTTGGGGTAAGAGCTCTATAAACTAGGAGTATGACTTCATCTACCCATCCACCCACACACTCATGCAACCATTCATCCATCCAACCATCCATCCATGCATTCCCTTATTCGTGTATTGACTCATTCATCTAACTTTAGCTGCTTACCTAATATATGCCAAGAATGGAATGAAAATATGAAATTACAAAAACAAGACATTTCTTCCTTCAAGGAACTCCAATGGAGAAGAAAGACACATGTTAACCAAGGATAATACAATATTATAAGTATTAAAGAGAACTGAGTGTTCCACCGCCTGCCTTGCAAGCAGAAAGCCCCGAGTTCGATCCCCAGTACCAAAAAACAAAAAACCAAAAATCAAAACTGAGTAGTCAAGCCATAAAAGACATGGAGGAAAATTGAATGTACATCATTAAGTAAAAGCAACCAATCTAATGCCTACATACTGTGATTCCAACTATAGGATATTCTGGAAAAGGCAAAAGTATGGGGATAGTAAAAAAGATCAGCAATTGGGGGTTAAGGAGAGGGGCAGATGAAAAGACAGTGCACCAAGCACTTTAGGGCAGCGAAACTCCTCTGTATGATACTATATCGGGGAGTACTTGCTTTATAATTTGACCAAACCTATGGAAAGCACCACACCAAGAGTGAACCGAAGGTAAGTTATGAACTCTGGGTCATGATGACCTATCAGTGTGGCTCATGGTTCTGGGCATTGATATGAGGGGAGGTTGTGCAGTGAAGGGGGCAGGGGATACTTGGGAACTTTATACCAGGAGCTCAATTTTTCTGTGAACTTAAAACTACTCTAAAAATAAAGTCCACTAGAAAAAAAGCTATGTAGATAGTGTTTTAGGAGTATGCAGAGAAAGATGATTTATTCTGCCTTTGAAAAATAGGAGCACAATTCATGGAGGTCATAGATGTTACCCAAACTACTTAGCATTTCTGTGTCTAAATTGCTTCAGTTTCCAAATACTATAATTATTTGTTCATCATTTACAGAAAAGAGTATGAACTTTGGAGGCAGACAATCCTTGTTCAAATCCCTAGTCACACTATTATGTGACCTTAACGAATTACATAATTATTTATGCCATAGCTTCCTCATTTATAAATGCAGAAATAAATAACTTAGGGGAAAATATCTATGCCATAGAAGTAATTTTTCCTTCCTTTTTTATTTTTAATTGACACATAATTATCATAAGTAAGCCACGTGATTTCTCTAGCTTCTAGTTTTCCAAATTAAGGCACTCAATTCCCATGAGCCTTCATGTTTTGACTTTGCTGAAGCCTCTGGGATCAAAATGCGGATGCTCAATCTGCTGCTGGGAGAAGCAGCGTGGTGGACCTGGAGTCCAGCTCTAGCTCAGACCAGCCTAAGATCACTGCTCTTGCTTCCTCGAGGTCATCTTTCCAGCAGTTGTTTCCTCCCTGCTCCACCATCCTTTCCCCTTCTACACTGAATCCTTCCCTCTTTACTGGGTCTTCTCCAAACACCCTGCTTTGCTGTCTTAAAGAACATTCTATTTTGACCTCCTTGTAACCTCTGCATGTAGTTGGTCAGCTTTCTTGTTCCTGGAACAAAATTCCGGAAACCCACACAAAACTTAAAGAGAAAAGATTTATTTGGCTATGGTTTTTATGTAAGGTTATTTTTTTAAGTTGCCCTTTCTAAAGTAAAACCTATACAGACTATAAGATGCAGACATTTGATTCCAAGTTACTTACTCATGAAATATATCCAGACAGATGCTTGGATACAAATGTTCACACAAGTTTTATTTGTTCACAGTAGCTAAAACCTTGAAAAGAGTCAAATATTCTTCAACAGGTGGAAGGATAAATAAACTGGGCTATATTCATACAAAGGGTGGCTCATTAGTTTTTTTAAAAGGAGCAAGTTATTGGTACAAAACCATAGATGAACCTCAAAATCATTTCTAAAACATAATCTGATTTATGGTAACAAAACACACATCAGTAGTAGCAGAGAAGGAGAGGAAAAGGCAAAGTGAATGATGAAGGGGCCTGAGGAAGCATTTGAGGGTGATGGGAATTATTCTAGGAATTATTATGAAGGCCAGGCTTGGCAATCATTTTCTTCATTTCTCAGAGCTCACTGAATTACATTTTAAATATATGCAGTTTATTATACATAATTATGACTCATTTAAGTTGGTTTCGAGAACCTTAATAGGAAGGAAGGAATTGGAATATGACAAAACAGTTAATTATGTTGCAAATGGATGAAACAACTCACTGAGAGGAAAAGCTCTAAATAACCGAAAATTAGTGGAATCTTAAGCCTGGGGGCAAAGAATCTGCCCATAACACTGGTCCATCTGATAAAGTTGTTTCTCACAAGGGTACAGGTTAATAATTCTGAGAGTGCTGTGCATGTGAAGTGGAACTGAACAATTCCATAAATGGATGTCAGATGGCAGGAGCCATATTTCTTACTGTTGGAGTGAAGGTTACAGAGAAACAAGAGGAGGCTAGAATGATCTATGCAACGATGGATTAAAGTTAGCTTTGGATCAGTCTGATTTCATGTTTAGCTTCATATAGAAATAAATTGGTATGCACTGTATAGAAATAATTATGCTTATATGTGTATGTATACAGGTGCTCGTAAACAGATTTCCTTTCAATGTCTACTGAAAGGGTTTAAAAACAATGTTACCAGAGACTAATACCCAGATTGGGGTCCCTAATACCATTCTCCAGTAACAGGAACCAGAGCTCTTTGGGAAAATGATTGCTTCTAGGGTTGGGGCAAGAAATATTACAGGTGAGCCTGTGGTGGAGTAAGGAATTTTCAACTACAATCAAGTTACATTGCTGAAGGGATGACAAAAGAATGCAGGAGCCAGCTAAAAGGGTTCCCAATGGCCAGTGCTGGAAAAAATGTGAGCAATAAAATACACAAAGAAGTATCAGATTACAACCCACAATATAAAATAAATATCCACCGGTCTGTATGGATGTTAATACATTGAATAATTGAATAAATAAATGGGAGAACAGAGAAATCTCCTCTGTAGAAGTATTCCTAAGAATTCGTGTAAGTTGTACACCCTCAAGGAGTTGCAACATAAATCTCTCCTCCTCAACTGTGGCTGCTCATAGGGACTTCCTTCCAAAAAGCACAGTATGGAAGGGAGAGAAGAGAGACCTGGCAAAGAGTACACTGGCCGGGTGGTCAAGGCCAACACCAACAGGGCTAAGTTATGTTGATGGATGTACTGTGGGTATGATGTGCTGAGAGTGGTATTTTACCTCTGTGGTCCTCCTCCTCAAACCTGTAACTCTAAGCATTTTCTAAAAAAGTTCATTCAAATGACTTTCTATATAATTCTTAACCAATATTTCTCAAGAATGTCCAGGCCATCGAAAACAGGAAAAGTCTCAGAAACTGTCTCAATAAGAAAAGCCCAAGAACACATAGCAACTAAATGTAACGGAGTATCCTGCACATGACCTTGGAACTGAAAAAGGACATTAGGTAAAACTAAATCTGAACAAAGTATGGAATGTGGAGTTCTGTGTATAATAAATTATCCATATTGGTTCATTAATTGTAATGAAGGTAACATATTAATGTAAGATGTTATAAATACAGGATATACAGTATATATTTATGGGAACCCTTTGTACTATCTCCACAATTTTTCCATAAATTTAAACCTGTTGAAAAATTTAAAGTTTATTTTTTAAATCCCCCATATTAATAGAGTGATACTATATAATAATAAGGACAAAGTCATCAAAGAAAAAAAGATAGTCATGAGATTTTGTGATCATGTACATAACCTTGAAATGCACCTAGCAAAATCGCACTCACATGCAAAGAAGCATCGACATAATCCAGATGCAAATGGAAGACAGTCATCTATGTCCAGCAGGAGAAGAGCAACAGGTAGAGGAAGGGATCTGAGTCCTCAGTCCCAAATGTCTGGAAACGAGCTAGTTGAAAGCAGGGGAGCTCTTGCCCTCTTTCCTTCTAGCAGGAGTCACGCACATGAACTCAAGTTCCCTGGGAAATAAAGCCTTGTGAACACCCCCCCAAGTAGGTCAATACTGAGGTCCCTGCTTGCCAGGTTGCTAACACTGCCCACAGCTTCTGACAGAGCTGGCCCAGAAGTCCAGACAGCCTGGAACACAGAGTCCTGTGTACTTCCTCACTGACAAGCTTTTTTCCACTCATATGGCCTCTGGAAGTGACCCTTTCCCTGCAAAACAAGAGCCTCACTGTGGGCCAGCAGCTCACCTGCAGGCTTCTGTGTGGGAGATGGAGGGATGGGGGCAGTGAGGCCTCTGACCTTTCCCCTTTGGCCTCTGTGCTTCTTCCCATTGAGAACCATCCTTGAATTCATGTCTTCAAGCAGCACTGTGCTGTTCAGCCCACATACTGGTGGTGACAGGTATAGGCGCAGCTAGGGACCCATCTGGTTTGACAGTCAGAAACCTAGAAATGATTCATCTTGCAGGAGAGTCACCACAACCACAAGATGTCATTTCATAAAAAAAGAAAAAAATCTAATGAAGTAAACAGAGCTATGGGGTGGGGGGAATGAAAAGCACAAAAAGTATATATCAAGAATGAAAGAGACCATGCTGACAGAGACTGCAAATAAGTTCATGCCAAGTAAATTTAAAGATTAGTTAATAGATTTCTCTGAAATGCAAAGGATTCTCAAACTGGCTTAGTGATGGACAGGAAAACATGAGTAATCACCACCATTTAAAAGAAGTCTCCCCCACACCCATCCGCCCACAAGACATCAGCCCCAGATGGTTTTACAAATTATTTTTTCAAGTTTGCAAGGAGCAGATAAATAATCCATCTCTATTAAATTGATATTAAATTGATTCAGAGACAAGAAAAAAGATGAAGATTCACCCAACTAATTTTAAGAGCAATTTACAATGTTAGTTCTATGTCAAAACTGTAGAAAAGAAAATTATGCACAAATCTCACATATGGTCCTAGATGAAAGAAACTTAACTTAATAACAATGCTTAGCTTTTGATCCCTTCTGTGTTTTACACTATTACCCCAGGAGTCTGCTCAGGACAAGGTTCTTGCTCCCTGGGTTGGGGGATTGCTTAGGTCTGGGCCAGGATGAAGTGCTGGGAATAAGGAAAGAGTGGAAAGATCTGGAGGCTCTAATTCTAGTTTGTCCCCAAATTTTCTTGCTATGTTAACTCCTCTGGCTCCTGCCAGGGCTTGTTCTCCTCAGGAAGGATTCCTACAATAATGTTAGGTGACTCTGAGCCATCTGGATGAATGACATCACCCACTTGAGCTTCTGTTCTTATTCCCGAAAGCAGGAGCTCTGATTCATCATCTGAATACAAAGCCTGACAGTGAGCAATCAATAAAGGTAGACAGATCCGAGAATCACTAAAGCTCACAGGGCCTTGCTTGACCAAGTACTATTTAAAGAGTTGATTCACTATGTGACTTCCAGAGAGATGGTGTTTACCTTTCTGAGATGATTGTCCTCCCCTAGAAGGGCAGCTGAGGAATGTAGAGGGGTTGAGATAGGAGGTTACCCATTGACAACTTCTAACATTTGTGTAGGGTTCACAGAAATACATAGAAGATGACTCAGACCATGAAGCCATAATCCAAACAGAAATATGTTGAGTATGCATACATATCTATTAGGCCAACCGTGCTTGCATATGCCCTTGTGGGCTAACTAGAATTGCTATTGCTTATTTCCTAAAAGAGGTTCAAGGGTAGCTATGAGTCCCTGGAGAATAGAATGGGCACACCTAGAAGATGTAGTGATGGCCTTTTGGGAGACTTCTGTGTAAAACCATGCCACATCACCACTGAGTCCTGAGCCATCATGAACTGCAATGATGCTGCTTGATCCTGACCTGTAGAAGTGCTATTCTCATGGGAGTTTAACACCAGCTTGCAAACTGCTGGACAAGAGCCAGGCTGGCCTATTCCAGAGGAGGAGAGACTGGAGGTTTGTCTACCCAGCTTTCTGGGTATGATGGTTTTCTTCCTATCTGCTGAATATTACTCATCACAGTCCCTTGGTATCTGCACAGGATTTTGTGGATATTAAAGTTGACAGATGCTCAAGTCTCTTACAAAAAATGACAATGGTTTTGCATAAAACCTACTCAAAGTCTCTCACATACTTCAGTGGTCTCTAGACTGCAAATACCTAATACAAATGAATGACAAATAACTGCTATACTGTGTTGTTTAGGCAATAATTAAAAGAAAGACAAGTTGGTACATACTTACTAGAAGTGCAGTTTTTGTTTCCAAATATCTTCAATGGATGGTTGGTTGAATCCAGGGATGCAGAACAGTAGGACGCAGAGGGTCGATTGTATTCGCATTGGGTTGACTGTGGAAAATTGGATGAGAGGTACTTTGCATTGATAGTAGAGGATACACAAACAGGAAGACATTCTGAGAGAACCAAGAGGAACAAAATGCAAGAAAATTTACTTCAGGAAATAAAAAGTGGACAGAGAAATGTAAATAAAAGGTCTTACTTGGCTCCTCAGAACGTATTTACAAAATCTCCATACTGCAGACACTGAGACTGAGGATGTGCTTGTGCGGTGATATAGACACCCTGAGTCCTCAGCTTCCATTATGTCACCAGGTAGCACTGACAAGATGGAAAACTGAGAACGTAAGCAATAGCAACCCAAGTATCTATTTAGAATAACCAAAGTAAGCAGCAAGAGAAAAAGAATTCCCAGTGATTGCCGCTAGAAAATAGATGTTTGTAGTGGAATGGGAAGGGTTACAAGAGGTTGCTCCTTGTCATTGTAAATATTCCACTACTGTTTGACTTTTTAAAAATCTGTATGTGTTACTTTGATAAAAATGAGTAATTAAAAAAAACACAAGGTGTCTACTTGTATTGGGCATTTCCAATCCTTAGGCTAGCTGTGGCACGTTTTTTAAAGTGGCATATATTCAGAAAAAGGGATAAATTTACTTTGATTGCAGGTGGTAAAAAGAAATCAATGTGTCCTCATATTGCCTTTTGCAAAATGAAATAGTTCACATATAGATATAGATAGATAGATAGATAGATAGATAGATAGATAGATAGATAGATAGAAAGAAAGAAATACAGATATCTTCTCCTGGCAAGAGCATAAAGGGGGACAATTTGCTGAATGTTGGCTCAAATCATGTGAGATGTGACTAGACTCTAATGAGCATGCACCCTGGTCACTGAAGTGATGTTTTGAAGTTGTAACAGGGAACAACTAGATGAATCTGTGGTGCGATAATGAAAGGCTATTTTAGCCTACATTTTGAGGTGTGAAAAGCCTCTTTCTATTAAAAAAAGACAAAAACAATTCCCCAGTGGGCACATTTTAGCTGATGCCAAATCCTTATATATGTGAAAAAGAAATATTTTATACACAATTCATCCATCCTAAAATGAGAGGGAAATAAAACTAGGGGGAGAGGGAAGGAAGACATTAACTCTTTACCCCCTATTTCCAAGAAACCCCAAATGAGTATAACACTATCCTACTGTCAGTGCACAGGATGGCCTGACTTTAGTCCAAACTTTCTGTCAGCTCAGGAAATGGGGCCTGCATGGGCCACAGTGTGGAAGGAGAAGTCAGAAACATCCGGATTGTCTGGCATCACCATACCACTTCAGCCACCCTGCCCTGCTTTAATGTTCCCCTTTGCTGTGCTTCCTTTCTGCCCTTATTTGTCTCTCAGGCCCTCCTGCTACCTTTAGTCCTCCAGCAAGGGACCTCAAAGACGGCTGATGGTCACACTGGCCCCCTTCCTTCCAGCCCTTCCCCCTTTGTATAGCTCCTAGAAGGAACTAATGTTAAGCCCATGGGAAGGTGAACGTCCTCATTGTGTTCTGGGAAACTCAGGCATTCAAACTGTTGATTGCAGGCCATGCTTGGCAAAAGCTCAACATTATTTCTGAAATTGAACGGTGCTGGCTTCTGAGCTCAACAAAGTTGGTGGAGTGAACCACGAAAACTTATACCAGGCTTTCATGAGGTGTTGGCACTGTGCTTTGCACAGGTTGCCTGAAAGTCAAGCAGGAAAATAATGCCGCTCTATCCTGGCCTGCACCGACACACACTGGGAGAGAAAAAGCAGTCACCTGGGGAGATATCTGCTGTCTCCTTGGAACAGAAGACTCATCTTGGCTAAACTATGAGAAGCCACAGGAATTCAGAGACATTGAAGAGGCCACTTTCTGCTCTGGGGTATTGTTATGTCTTCTTTTAATCTCTAGGTAAAAGTAGCTACATTGCTGTGAGGATAAAATGAGCTAATACCCTTAGTTGCTAAGAACACTCCCTGGCTGAAATATAGTAGATAAGTAAGGTTTGGTCCCCATTGCCCTTTGGAAAGCCTCAGGCCATATGGCTGACTTCCTCCTGCTGGAGCACAGAGATAATCCAAAATTGGTCAGTCAAAACCCCAACCCATTTAGCCATGGTAATTAGTTTCTAGGATGCAGAGTAACTCAAGAAGCACCACTCACGGAAATGCAAAATGATACAGCAACTCTGGAAAACAGCTCGACAATTTCTTTAAACACTAAACACACAACTGTCATATGACCAAGCAGTTGTAAGCTTGAGCATCTTCACCAGTGAAATGAAAACTCTTGTTGACATAAAAACCTGCACACAAATGTTTATAGGAGAATAACCCCAGACTGAAAATAGTCCCGGTGGCCTTCAATGGGTGAATAGTTAAAGCAAACTGTGGTTCAGCCACATGCACTCCCAGGAAGCAACAAAAAGAGGTAACTGTGGATACACAAAATAAACCACATGAGTCTCCAGGGAATCGTGCTTAGTGCAAATGCCAACCACAGAGGATTGCATATTCCATGAGTCTATTTATACAGTGTTATGGAAATGACAAAATTACAGAAATGGAGAACAGATTACCAGGGATTTGGGAGGGGTTGGGGGCAGGAAGGAAATGAGTGTGGCCATAAAAGGCAACTCAAGAGGTCCTGGAGGTGAAGAGGATATTCTGTTCTGACTGTATCCACACTGATGTTCTGGTTATGATAATCCATAGCATTTTGTGAGATGTTACCACTAGAGAAATTGGGAAAAGGCTACATGGAATCTCTTTGTATTATTTCTTACAATGCATGTAACTATACAATCTCCTCAAAATAAAAAAGCTCACCCAAGTAATTTTACTGTGCAACCAAGGGTGAGAAACACTCATCTATGTGTCCCTATTCATAGAATTTTTTTTGTGTTAATCCCTTCTCTTCCCTGCTTAGATTCCACAGTGCAACTTTTGAGTCACTTTAACCAATACCTTGAACTCCCTGATTTCCATGTCTTTATATTTAAAGATAGTTTCTTAGAAGAAGCATCAGATGTGCAATTGTATTTTTTAATTCAACTTGACAATCTTTGATTCATAATGGAATATTTTGTCTATTAAACTTAATATAGTTGTAAAACTCTTGAAGACATAGGTGTATGCGAAGGCTTTCTGAACAAAGCCCTGGTTACACATGAAATAATACCAAGAATCAACAAATGGTATCATATCAAATTAAAAATCTTCTGCATAGCAAAGGAAACCACCAACAGAGTGAAAGACAACCTACAAAATTGGAAAAAAATTTTCAATAGCTACTCCTCAGACAAAGGACTAATGGTTACAATATACAAAGAACTCAAAAATATTAGGACCCCTACCCCTAAATTTAAAGACAAATTTTAAAATGGGCATCTGAAATGAATAGACACTTCTCAGATGAAGAAATACAAATGGCCAATAAATACATGAAAAAATATTCATCATCACTGGTCATTCAAGAAATGCAAATTAAAACAACACTGAGATTTCATCCCACTCCAGAAAAAAATGGCTACCATCAAGAAAGCAAGCAGTACCAAATGCTGGTGAGGCTGTGGGGAGAAAGAAACCCTTCTTTCTTCATCGTTGGTGGGACTGTAAACTGATACAACCACTATGGAAATCAGTATGGAGAGTTCTCGCAAACCTAAAACTAGGAGTTCCATCTTACCCAGCTATTCTTCTAGGTGTCTTCCCAAAAGAGTTAAAGACATCATTCTACAGTGATATGTGCATATCTGTGTTTATAGCAGTGCAATTCATAATAGCTGAGTCTTGGACCTACAACACCTTTCCATTGCCATTGGTGTTGAAAAACCAGCTCCTCCTTTGAGGCTCATATATCATTTTTCTGTATCTCATTAAGAGTTTCTCTGTCTTTGACATCAGCAGTTTTATTCCTTGGAGTTTGAGTGTGGGTTTATTTCACTCACACCTCTTTATGTTTGTTGCACTCATCAAATCTGAGCTTTCAGTCTTTCATCAATTTTGGGAACATCTCACCCAATGCATCTTCAAATATTTCTTCCACCTTATTTTCTCTCTCCTCTCCATCTGACATACAATACATTAGACCTTTCCTCCATGACCTGTATATCTTGCAGCTTTTTTCCCCCATCCTCTTGCCTCTCTCAAAGTTTCAGTCTTTACACTTTCTACTGAACATTGTCCTAGCTCTGTTTTCAGATGTGTCTAATCTGCTTTTAAACCCTCTATTGAATTCCTAACTTTAGTTATAATATTTTTAAGTTCTACATTCTTTTATAGGTCTTAGTTCTCTGGTGAAACTTTCCATCTTATTATCCTTGAATATGTTCATTGTAATTATTATAAAATCCACATATGATCATTCCAGTCTCTAGATTATCTATGGATCTGAGTGAATTGCCTTTTATCTCTATTTTTTCAAACATATTTTCTGGTGTCTCAACATACCTGTTAATTTTTTTATTACCTAGCATCATGTATCCAAAATTGTAATGGCTTTGACCGATGCTACCTTACCTCAAAAAGATTTAGACTCTTTCCAGAATGGCTATCATCAAATAATAACAAATGTTGGAAAAGCTGGGGAGAGGAAACTGTTCTACATTGTTGGTGGGAATGTACATTAGTACAACCACTATAAAAATTAGTAAGGAAATTTTCCCCAAAAAAAGTAGAAATAGAAATTCCATTTGATCCACCTATTCTTCTAGGTATCTTCCCCAAAGAGTTAAAGCACCTCGTATTATAGTGATACATAATACTCATGTTTAATAGCAGTGAAACTCTTAATAGCTAAATCTTGGAAGCAGCCTACATGTTCATAAACAGATGAACGGATAAAGGAAAATGTGGAATTTACACACAGTGAAGGACTCTGCCATAATGAATGATGAATTTAAGTTATTTGTGGGGAAATGGATACAACTTGAGAGTATAATGTTAAGTGAAATAATGCAGGCACACAAGCTTAAATATCTCATGATCTCTCTTATATGAGAAATTCAAAGTATAAATAAATTAAAGACTAAAATAAAAGATCATAGGAAACAGGGACACAGATCTTTCTGAAATGGAAGGGAACAAAGTGATGGAGGACAATGGGAAGAAAAGGAGGGAGAGGAGATGAAAAAAGAATAAAGTATTGTGCATATGTACCACCTCACCATGAGGAATGCAATCATTGTGCAGACATGTACTAATAAAAAATAGAAA
The DNA here is from genome assembly GCF_000247695.1 of Heterocephalus glaber. The sequence goes on from NW_004624758.1 coordinate 21,920,340, forward strand.
AAAAGAAGACTTACAGTCTGGCAGGCAGGTAGGAAAAGAAAGATTACCTGTATCCAACCTGGGAGTGAGATGCTTGGGACTGCCCTCCAGTCTCTGTGAGGACAGGTACCCCTCTAGCAGAGAAGGGCAGAAAATACTTAAGATTGTGGGCTATAAATTATGAATCACCAACTAAATTACTGAGAGCCCTGAAATTACTACCTACACCCCTATTTGCTCAAGAGTAGGAAGAAAATTTAACATCATAATCCTACGAAAAAATGAGAGAGAAGTATTGTATTTTGTGCATCTATGCTATATGTTGTTACAATTAAATTCTTTCATCAATTAACAGACTTTTACTGAAGAAGAAATAGTGGATCTAAGAAGGAACTCAGCTCATCAATGTAGAACTAACTACTCTCTTAAATAAAGACAGCCTAACAAAAAGCCCACATTTACCACATGCAAGAAAGCTGTTGAATACCTTGAATTTGAATATCCTGATTGTTATAAGTTCTCTATTATTTTTTGCCCTCTATTTGGGTTTAAATATGCAACATTTAAAGTAATAAAATGCAATGATAATAAAAACATTATTTGCTGGGTGTCAATACATAGGCACATACAATTAACCTTCATATGGGTCCAACTTGACTCACCTGAAGGATCCCCAGGAAGCTATTTATATATTATTCTTTACTTCTGGGTGTGTCTGTGAGGGCCTTTCTGGAAGAGATTAATATTTGAATTGGTAAACTGAGTAAGGAAGATCACCCTCACCTATGTGGGTGGGCATCATGTAATCAGATGAGGGCCAAACATGAGGAACAGACAGAGGAAGGGTAAATTCTCTTTCTGTCCTTGAGATGGGCCATCCATCTCCTCTTGCCTGCTGACATCTGAGCCCCAGATTCCCAAGACTTTGGAGAATTACAGCATCATAAACTCCCTCCTTCCTCAGGCCTCAGATCTCAGTCTGGGACTCATACTATTGACCACAGGCTAATCTGGTCCTTGGACATTTGGACTCAGACCAAATTATACCATGAGCTTGGCTGACTTTCCTGCTTGCCATCATGGGACTTCTTGGCCAGGACAATCAAATCAAATGAACAAATTCCTATGCTAAATTGGTCTCTGTCTCTATTTCTCTCTCTCTCTCTCTCTCTCTCTCTCTCTCGCTGTTTCTTTCTCTCCCTCCCTCCCTCCCTCCTTCTGTTCCCCCATACACACCACACACACACACACACACACACACACACACACACACACACCCTTTTGGTTACATTTCTCTACAGAGCCCTTAGTAATACTACCTATCTATCCCATGAAAATGATACCATTTTGTGAAAAGTTGTTTATTTACCATAAATGGAAATAACATAGGTAGCATCCACCCTTCTTACACATCATACAAAGACAAAGGTAATTACATTGGAACTATGCTCTTGACCTTTCAAATGGAGCTGTGATTCCAAACACTGGTCTACAGTCTTGCAAACAACATGAGCCACTAGGAAGAGACTATCTTGCAAGAGACACCAACAGCTTCTTGCTGTCCAGGTGGAGGAGACTTTAGACGCATAATAGTTGACAAATTCTCATTTTAAGATGACCTGGCTGTTCACACAGCAAATGCATGAACATCACTGGAAGCTACCCACACTATCACTTCACTAGTCCTCCATGCAGGGCTGCCTTGCCTGGCTTCATCTAAATTAGGGTCCATTGTTTAAAATTATATTTAAATGTAGCAATAGTAACCAGAAGGAGTTACATTTTTCTATGAATGGAAAATATTAGTAAAATATCAAAATAGGAAATGCAGGTCCAGCAATTGCTATCCTCATGTGGGAACATTTCCATGAAGGGACTTCCCACTTTCCTTCTTTCAAACAAAGACAGCAGCATCTTTCCCAGGCATCTGTTCCTGGGGGATTATGGTTGCTGGCTCAGCTTAACATCGTCATTTTACAAAGGCCTCATGGGATAATTACAAACCAAACAGAGTGTCATGTGGCCTGTCAGTGGCACTCACACAGCATTGTCAAGTGATTGTTAAATTAACAAGCGTTAAACTGTGGCACAGGTAAAGGTGTTACAGAACAATAAAGTCCTTTCATCTCTTCCTTTTTATTTTTTCTTTTGTTTATGAAAAAATATCTTTGGTGTTGACCAAACAGTTAAAGTATGAGTGCATTCAGTTACACTACATAGCCACACCCAAGACTGTGAATGATACACTACTTCATCTACCTCCACATCTTCTACCTTCCCTTTAACATTTTTAAGAGATTCTTTGCTTTCAACTAAACTCCAATTTCAGGTCATGCCTGTAACCCCAGAACTTTGGAGAGTTGAGGTGGGAGGATTGCAAGTACCCAACCTGGGCAACTTAGCAAGATCCTGTCTTTAAATTTAAAAATATACAAAAGGGCTAGGGGTATCTCTCAGTGCAAAGGTCTTGGGTTCAATCCACAATATTGAAAGACAAACAAGCAAATAAATAAACAAACTCCACTTTTAAATCCACTCTAGGGCTTCCCACTTAAAGTGAAGGTGTATGCAATGCATAGGTCCATGCGAGGGTGTGCACAGGTCCCAGGGATCAGCTCAGCACAGCAGCCAGCTTCAGTTCACACAGGAGTCCAGTCCTGCTCAGTGCAGTCCCAGTGGTGCTGTCAGTCAAAGGTTGCAGTAGCTCTTACCTGTACACAGGTCTACTGTGCCTGTGTGCTGGATTAGGCTGAGGACAGGCAGAAAATCCACAATCTGCCTTTCAATGCCCTTTGAAAGGAGAAATGGGTCTCCTTTCTGTCGTGCTGGATTGCACAGGCCGCTGCAGGTCATTTGCCAGTCATGGGAAAAGAAGCAAGAACTGAAGAAGCAGCCCTGGATGCCTCTCAGACCATGCCCAACAAGTCTTTCTCTTTTCTATTTCTCTTTCTTCCAGTTCTTCTTCCTCCCTCATCCTTTTTCTTTTCTTCTTCCCCATCTTCGTCTACCTTTCCTCTTTTGCTTTGACTTCCCTTTCCTCCTCTCCTTTCCGGCTCATAACTCAGTTTTACTCCCTGCCCCTAGGAACTCAAATAGGCAACATGGAATTTCTTATGTCCTCAAAACGTGATATTTTGTCATGTCTTTGGACTTTTGCACACACATTCCCAAACACATCATATGTTGCAAAAAAGTGAAGATATAATTGTAATGTTAGACTTACCAACTAAGCGTCAATTCTAGCAATTCCAAGTCTGAAGAAGTAAAACATGGCAAGGGGAAAACAGAATTTTGCTTAAATCTGAACCATGCACTGCTGAGGAATAAAAACTCTTTAAATATAAAATCCACATACCAGATATTGTGAGATTTTTGGAACCAGAGATGGCAAAATAGGTCTTGTTGATTTAAAGATTTCAGTAAATACGCAGTGCATTGGTTTGAGAGAAACATCAGTCACTCGTCTTGCAGCCTGGATCTCAGCAGTTCTAATGCTATTAGGGTTCCAGAGGGAGAATCTCTTGTTCAAAGACCACCAACATCAAAAATTTTTGTTCTTCAAAATATACCATTAGAAAATATACCATTAAGAAAATGACTCATAGAGTGTAAGAAAAACAATTAAAGCATATACCTCATAAGGGATGGGCTAGTTACTTTTCTCTCATTGCTGAGACAAAATACCTGGCATCCAAAGTTAAAGGGGAAAAGGTTTATTTGGCTTATATTTCATAGAGGTTTCAGTCCATAAATAGCTGGCTCCAAGGCAGGGTGGTGAGGGGCAACAGCTCATGGAGGAAGGCAGCAAAAGCAATAAGAAAGCTTAACAGTGTCTTTCTGCTCCTTTTATCTTATTCAGACTACCGGGATTAGGGCAGTGCCAAACCAATCACTCACGTGTAGTGGTTTAGTAATCACACACCCTTAATCCCAGCATCACACGCTCTAGAGTCAGTCACTTCTGATCACATGAGGCTTTGGGGGAAACATCCAGACCCAAACCATAACAAGAGATATATACCTAGAATTTATAGAAGTGCCTTACAACTCAACAATAAAAAGACAACACAATTAAAAATGGACAGAAGACTTAAAATAGATATACAATAAAAATAAATACAAATGGCCAATTTTCATGTGAAAAAGAAGTTCAACATCATTAGCCATCAAGAAAATTCAAATTAAAAAAAATGAGAAAAATACTAATTTATACCCACTAGGATGACTATAATAACAAAAATGATAGTCTGGCAGATCCTTAAAATGTTAAACATAGAATTACAATATGAACCAACAATTCTATCCCAGGTATGTACCTGTGAGAAATAAAACTCATGTGCCCCCCACAAAAATTTGTATGTGAAAGTTCATAGCAGACATAACATTCATGATAGGAAAAAATTTAAACTACTCAAGACTATTCAAAAGTCCATTAACTGAATGATGAAATACACACAGACACACACACTCACACACACACACACACACACACACACACATGCACGCACGCATGCACTGGAATATTACTTGGAATATTATTATGCAATAAAAAGAAGTGAAATTTTGATATATGGTACAACATGGATGGATTTTGAAAACATACTAAGAAGTGACAAAGCGCTATGTATTTTGTTTGACTCCACTTATATAAAATGGACAAAAAGGGCAAATCTATAGAGACAGGTAATTTGTAGTTGGCTAGTTAGGTTGGAAGGGAAAATATAAAGTGATAATAGTGATTTTATTTTATTTTTTGCGGGGGGATACCAGGGATCCAACTGGGGACCTTGCACTTGCACAGCAAGCACCAGAACCACTGAGCTAAATCCCTGGCCCAATGGTGATATTTTAATGATAAAGATGTTCTAAAATTTATTGTAGGAATGGTTTGCACATGTCTATGAATATACCCAAAGCTATTGAATTATACACTTGAAATGGTAAATTGCATGGTGTTATGGCTTAGATCTAAAATGTCCTCCAAAAGTCTCATACTTGGAGGTGGAGCTTGTCAGAATGGTGCTGATGGGTTAATGGTTCTTTTGCTTAATTCAGATGGAAGTCATGAATAGGTAAAGTGCAACTCTGCTAGCAGTCCTGATGTCACCAGACATGCTGGATGTGGACCACTGACACAACCAGCTGCAGGTCCCTGCCACTGCTGCCTGCTGACAGCTGACACAGACTTGTGCTCTATGTTGATTCTGCTGGGCCTGGACTGTTGTTGCCAGCTGAATGAGGGTGACAGAGGATGTTTGCTTAACGAGGATGTCAGGTGGGAGGGAGGGGCGTGACTGCCACCAACCAAACCGTGCCCCTTTAGGCCAGCACAGGCAAAGGGAGACAGCCAGGACCTTCTCCTCTTTGCCAGGAGGAGGCGGGTCACTGGAGAATGACCTGGAAAGACGCAGTCTTGTCCTTGGCTCCTCCTTTCTCTCTGAGCTTCTTGGCTGCCATTTGTTGAGTGGCTTTCCTCCACTGTGCCCTTCTACCATGACATTCTGCCTTAGAACTAGCCAACCATGGACTGATTTCCCTGGAAATTGCGAGTCAAATAATCTTCTCCTCTTTTAAAATATGAGTGTTGGATATTTTGTCCTAACAATAAAACAGCTAATTCAGGAAGATTGATATCAACAATGGAGTCATTGCTATTACTATGTCTGACCCCATGGCTTAGAAACATTAGAAACTGGATGTTAGAAGTTTGGGAAGCTTTGGAGGTACAGACTAGAGAAGGCCTAAAATGTTATAAGCAGAACCTGGTGGGTGATTCTGCTCAGACCTCAGAAACCCAGAATTCTGGTAAGAATGTGGGCAGTAAAAGTCAAGCTCAGGAGGTTTCAGAACCAGAACTCTATTGCATACTGGACTGGAGGCCATGTATATTTAATTCTGGTAAAGAATTTATCCTATGTACATGTCACAAGAAAGTATGAGGCTGAATTTAAAGGTGGCAGACTACTTGATCTGGTAGACAAAATTTCAAGACAGCCCAGTATTCAAGCTATGGCATGGTTACTACTGTTTACTTTTAGCCAGATTACAATGAAATTCAGGAGCAAAAAGCAGAGATAAATGATCTGAAAATTTTGAGCTTGATCAAAAAGGAAGCATCTATAAAGCTGGGGCCAAGGAGAGTGTGGTTGCTGAAAAAATTAGCATTAAAAACCAGCCAAATACTTTACATTAAGACAACAGAAAAGATGCTTTGAGGGCATCTCAGGTAATGCCCAGACCCTACCCAGTGCAAGTTTAAGAATGTAAAGGAGTAAGCTACTTTGAAAGACTTTGCTTTCAAAAGAAATTCTCATGGCACCCTGCTCATTCAAGGCCACCTAAGAAAGCTTTTTCTGAGTTCAGCCATCCAAGCACTCATAAGCCATGGCAACTGTGATCCTAGGGGGGCAGGCTACTGCTTGACCTGGCAGCAGACCTTGGCATCATCTACCTAGTGTTGGTTTTTCATGCATGCAAAGTTTGAGAGTTGTGGGGTTGTGGAGGCATCTGGCCAGGTCTCTAAAGAAGGCCAGGCAAAAATGTGTGACAGGGTCATAGTCCCTGCCAGGAGCCCCAAGGGTGATGCTTGAGGATGTGAGTGTGATGACAAAAGTACAGCAGAGATCCTAAGAAGTTGGACATTCCAGGAACGTGGAATGTCTGCTGGCAAAAACCACAGGCAGTGAGCACAGTCAATCCAAGAGAAGCCAGGTGGGTTGCAACCAGCAAGGTCATAGGGGTAGGATGCCCAAATCCTTTGGATCTCATGTCTTACCACAACTTGACCCAGATGCTGGAACAGGAGTACAAGATTTAATATCTTCCTGACTGGGTTTTAGACTTGCTTTTGAATGATTCCTTTCTATTCCCTATTCTTCTCTTTTGGAGCAGGAATGTTTGTTCTGTGCCATTGTATGTTGAAGATACTTAACTTTCCTTTTGATTTTCATGTGGGCTAGGACTTTGCCTCAGAGGAGACTTTAGATGGCCTTCTCAGCAATGTTAAAACTTTTGAGACTATGGCAACTGTTAGAATACATTGCATGTGTTTTGCATAATGAGATGGACATGAACCTTTTGGGGCAAGGACAGAATGTTAAGGTTTAGATATAAAATATCTCTGAAAAGTCTCATGTTGGAAGGTGGGGCCAGGTTGGAGGAAACAGGTTACTGGAGTGTGACCTGGAAGGGTGTACATTGATACCTCGATTCACAAAATCAATTCTCTCCACAATTCTGGCTACAAACAAAACTGGATGAGAATGGAATCAAATTTCCCCAGAAGGTCAACACTGAAGATAACCACTGACTTTGATTCAGTTCTTGTCCAACTTGGTTTGAGACAGAATCATGGAAAGAATCAAGTGAATGAGCGAAGGTACCACTGTAGTCTTGTCCTTGGCTCCTCCTTCTCTCTCCATTTTCTGGCTGCCATGGCTTGAGCAGCTTTCCTCCACCATGCTTTTCCACCATGCCATTTCTGCCTTGGAGCCAGCCCACCATGGACTGAACTCACTGAAAGTGTGAGCTAAATCAATTTTCCCTACTTTAAGTTGTGGGTATTGGTTATTTGTCCCAACAATAGGGAAGATGTCTAAAACACACGTAATGTGGGTCATATCTCAGTAAAGCTTTCAGAAAAGACTTCCTGGAACATTATAGAACTAACCCTATACCATTTACCTCAGATGTTAGTAGCACTTCTCTGTCATTGTGGCAAGTGAAAAATCCCACAGAAGTGTCTAAATTCCTCCATGATAAGGGCAATATATTGTTTCCTATTGAAAAATCACTGAAAAAGAATAATGTTGAACAATGTGCATAAATACACATATTTGCAATGCTTTTGCCAACAGATATGAAAATGACCTCAGTCTTCTCGGCTGTACTGTCTCTAAACAACAGCATAATTGAAACTCAGGAAGAGTATTCTATGTGTTTCTTTTAAAATGCATGGGCCTTGTGACATTGAGTATAATTTCACATTAATTTTGCTGAGGTTATTTTCATTTCCAAAGTAGCCAACTGTTTTAATCCTGAAATATGGAGTGTTTTCAAACACATAACATAGGTAGGAAATGATTTTTCATAGTCTGTAGGAGTGTTTACCACACAGTGCTTTGTGGATCTTTAATTTTAAAAAATCTAAGAAAATGTATTGACAACCATAGAGCAAAAGAGAAAGAAAGAGTATGTAATATTAGAAGGAGAGATCTCAGCTCAATGTCACTGATGTTTGTGCAATTAAAAAGGTCCATCAATGAATAAGAAAGTGAAGTAAATGAATTATTCTGTGAGATAGTGAGAACCAGAAACCACATGAGTGTAAATGCATTAGTATATTTGTCAGGCCTTGGAGTTACATTTTTCATCACAGAATATATGCACAACAACAACAGCAAACCTTTTATATCTTAAAGACCTTAAAAGATATGAAGCCCCATTCTACTCAAAATTGAATACTATAATTGGTGTGGGAATGAGGATGAAATCAAAGCTACTCCTATATACAGGTCAATGCCCTATTCTAAATAGAAAAGTCCAAAGCAGTGGATGAACGCAGTCCTCATAGACACATGCAATAGTCTGAACTCCCTCTAACTGCCTCTTCATTCGTTAAAGATCTCCAGGAAAGATCCACCTGTTCCTTGGGAGCCTGAGGACTCAGAAGGACTGCCCAGCCCTTTTTTGCCCCAAGCATGAACATAGGCACTTATCTATTCTTAGGGTAAGCCCAAAGACCCCCATCTCCTCTGTTCTCAGGAAAGAATCAACAAGTCCAAGCATGAGACCTGATGAGAGAGAGAGAGAGAGAGAGAGAGAGAGAGAGAGAGAAACCACCCAGAAAAAAGGAGAAATTTAAACCCCAAACCAGCACAGCCTTCAGGGAGCTCCCTCAGCCTACGCCCAAAGCTCCGAGTCAGATTCTTTGCCATTTGCTCCAAGCCAGCCTGGAGTCCACCCTCATTGGATCCACAGCAGGGAAGGATGACTGGGTTTTTCCTAGCCCTCTGAAGGTACACGATGCTTCCCTTTGGGGGCTATCAAGTGACAGAACAAACTGAAATATTTCTTCATGAACTTCACCCCCATAGGGAGACTCTACAGAAAAGTATGTCATTTAGTGCCTGAAGATATTGTGCTTGGAAATTTCTTCAATGCTCACTGGATTGAGAGTGAACTAATTTCATAGACCCTTGATAGATGGTCAAGCCAAGATAGAGGGTCAAGTCTAAAACTGGAGCTTGCAATCTGACTTTTAAAAGGTATTTGCATAACAACAAAGTTTTCTGCTCTGTTAAAACAATTAGAGACAAGAATTAAATGTTTTAATCCAATTTTACATATCAAATTCAGCCATAATTTCAGTTCTTGATCAGAAGAAACCACCTTCTGCCTGCAAATCCATTTCATTTCAGGTCCTTTGGTTCAGGCATCCATGAAAGAATCAGCCAAACCATGAAATAAGAACAGCAAGTGATCCAGCACCTGCTAAGCTCTCACACAGCCCTGGCAAGTCCTGTTTAGCTGGATAATGTGTAAACAGATGCTTCAAAACTTAAGACCCATGTCTCTTGACCTGATGTCCTGAACATTTATGAACTATTTTGGAGCGCCCCAGTTGACATGTATAGACACATGCCTACATAAACAAGAAGCATCATTAGCAAAAAATTACTCTGGCTAGTTAGAGCTTGGGACTCAAACCCTAGGATTGTTTCCCAGGTTTGGAGAACTGGGCCCATCTAGTTTCTGCAGGCAAGACCAATGATTCTCAAACTATTAAGTTTTGGGGCATGTTATGGCTCATGTCTACATGTTCCCCCAGAGCTTCATGTGATTGGGATGAGGCTATTTCAGAGGTGGCTGAATCTGGAGTGTATGATTCATGGTGCAAGGCTAGGTCCGAGAGCACTAAGATTAAGGGTTTGAACCCTATCTGCCCTAAGTAGTTTGAATAAGATAAAAGGGACAGGAAGACACTGTTAAGGTCCCTTGTTGCTTTTGTTACTGTGTGCGTGCCATGAACTGTTTCTCCTCTGTGACACCCCTCTGCCCATGTACCACTCTGCCTTGGAGCCAGCTGATTATAGACTGAAACCTCTGCAAACTGTGAGCTAAATAAACCCTTTCTCCTTCAACTTTGGGAGTTGGGTATTTTGTCTCAGCAACGAGAGAAAAGTAACTAATACAGGGCCTCTTTACATTCTTAAAGTCGATTTACAGATGCAAAAGCCTTTTGTTTATGTAAGCCCCACTCAGCAATATTCACCAACCTAGAAATTAAAATACAGAAAATATTTATGTATTTAGCAGTTCATTAAAAAATAAAAATAACTCATCGCATGTAAGCATATGTAACACATTTTTATTAGATATGACTATAGTTTCTAAAAGCAATTTGTGAGAATAGAGGCACTATTTCATAGTTTGCAAATCTCTTCATGTCTGGCTGGAAGACAGCTAGAGTCTCATGTTTGCATCTGCTTTCAATCTGTTGTGATATGTTGTTTTAGTTCAACTATATGGAAAAAAAATCTCACCTCAAGAGATATATAACTGGAAAAAAAAGATATTTTTCTATTCTTTTAAGATAATTGTGGATATTTTTCTTAAGACTACCGAAAAGTGCAACAAATGGTAGTTTCTCAAAGCCAAGTAAGATCAAAATCAGTCAATGAACTTTTTATTCAGTAATGTGGCATCTGTCTTGCATTTAGAATAGATCTTTTATTCATACTTCATTTTAAAACATCACACAGTGGTTTGTGAAACATCGGTTCACTAAGTTATGAACATCTTCCAAATATTAACGCATTTCAATATTACAGCATAAAAAATTACAGCTGTTAATGTCACTGCCAATTTAATCAGAAATGCCTTCAACATTGGGGAACCATGGAGCTAACAGTGATGAATGACAGTTTTTCATCTCATATTCTCATGAAAGTTTGAATTTTACTATTGGTAACAATCAAAGATTTTTCCTCAAACTGACCAAAGTCACCTTGTTCATTTGCTAGAAAATATATTCAAGAATCTAGGTCTGAGTAATTTGGGTTTATCCATCAGTCATTCCTTCAAGTAAAAATGACTTCCCAGGAGAGAAGAAGCAAGTTCAGATTCCAAGCCTCAAATTCCGATCAGAAACTGCCAACTTACCTCTAGTAGAGACTACCAATCAGAAAAGCACTAACTAACCTATATTTAATTAGGGTCTTTCTATATTAGCCAATCACACACTTTCTTTGTATTGCTTCCAGGCATACAGTGTATTTTCATACTCTATACAGGAGCTCTGAACCATAAAATCATGTAACTCAAAATGCTCAAATAAACATGAAAATTTTAAGGTGCCTAGGTTTATCTTTTAACAAAACTAAGAAAAAATGTAAATAATCACAGTGTGTTGCATATCTAGAGCAACAATTTAACAGCTAAGATCGATTATATCAACTTGATTGGCTTGGAAGTTGCTCAGGGTATTGGTGAAGTGCAATTGCGTGTGTGCATAGGCAAAGAAGGCAAGACCTGGGGTACTATATCTGGTCTCTTCTCCATTCCTCTCTAGAGTTATTCACTGGCTGTTCTTCCTAGACACCACTAACTAAGTGGCTTTGCTCCACCATGCTCTTCTGCCATAATGTTTCTACCTTGAACTTGCCAATCATGACTGAATCCCTTGAAACCAGAGCTAAATTAAACTTCTCCTCTCTTAAGTTGTAAATGTCAGGTATTTTTGCCCAGCAATGGGAAAACTAATACAGAAAATTGGTCTCACAGAAGTGGAGTTTTTTAAAGCCAGGTTTATAGTGAGAATCAGGGGCAAAAGGCACAGCAAAAAATTTTGAAAAACTTAAATGTTGGCTCAGAAGGAACTACATGTAAACTTGATGTCAAAAAAGGTGTGGTTGCTGAAGAGATTTTTTAAAAACCCAAGCATGTAGAAGAACAAAAAGGTGCCTTCTCAGAAGTGAGTAGGATTAAGGGTGCAAAAGCATCAATTGTTCATTTGAGCAGAGAGCACTGGAGCATCCTGCTTGGGAAGGGGTGCCTAGAGAATTGGTTCCCAAGGATTCTCTTCACTATAGTAAGCCTCTGTGATACCAGAGGCCACTACAGCCATGGTCCAAGGGGTAGCTTGCCTCTGTTCTCATTGACAGCAGACCCTGGAGTCATCCACATAATGATGGTTTTATCAACATGCAGAATGCAAGAGTTGTGGTCAGGGAGGCTTTCACCCAGATTTCAAAGGAAGGTCCAGGAAGCCAGGCAAGCAGCCCTGAGAGGGCAGTTCATGAAGCTGGTTCCTTGCTTTCAGGTACACAGTGAAGCAAAGGGCATAGTGGAGACCCCAGGAAGCTGGAGATGCCAGCAACATGTAATGTCTCCTGAAGAAAGCTGTGGGCTATGAGCAGTGCCAGTTTAAGAGACAGGACATGTAGGCTGCAACCAGCAAGATGATAGCTGTGGGGCTGGTGAAGATCTCTAGAACTGGCATCTTACTAGCATGCAGCTGGATGCTGTATATGGAGCTACAGAATTTAATTTCTGTGCTGCTGTGTTTCAGTCAGGCTTTGGTCCTATTTTCTATCACCCTAACCCTCTTTTGTAGAATAGGAAATGTTTACCCTGTGTCACTATACCTTAAATTACATAACTTGCTTTTTATTTTTACAAGAGGTTCACAACTAAGAGGTTTCCTTGAGTCTCAGAAGAGACTGTGACTTTGACTTTTTAAAAATGCTGGAAATGTGGAGACTTTGGAAGAGGGATTACTGGATTTTTCATTGTATGCAAGATAATTGTATCATGCTAAATGGAATTATACCCTTGTGTTTATTTAGGGATTCAGTGTGATTTAAGAAGATGTGTTTGGGGGTCAAGTTGACAAAGGGTGGGATGTGACAGTTCAGCTTGATGGTATCAACTTGATTGACTCAAATCACCCAGGGATCACACTTCTGTGTGTGCCAGATGAGTCAGAAGGGCATGACTTTGGGCACTATAGTTAGTCCCACCCTTTTCCTCTCTTGTTTTGTTCCTCTGCTCTGTTTCCTGGATGCCATGAAAGAAGCAGCTTTGCTTCTCCATGCCCTTCTGCCATGATGTTTCTGCCTTAGAGCCTGCCAATCATGGAATAAAATTAACTAAACCATGAGCTAGTTAAACCTTTCCTTCCCTAACTTGTGGTTTTTAGGTGTTGTGGCCCAGCAACAGGAAAGACAATTTATACAAACAATTATGAAGATTTTGTTGTATCTGCTTCATTATACTTTTTTGTTGAAGTATTTTATTTTATTTTTTAATGTTTTTCCCCCATTAACTTTATTGGTACATTTTTGGTATAAAATACAGTTACATTCATCATTGGGATCTTGTACC
>NW_004624758.1:21941635-21958954 GCF_000247695.1 Heterocephalus glaber
ATTATTTTTTATTTCATTTTTTCCAGATTCTCTTTTGTTGCCAGTTCAGGGAGTCCAGGTAGTTGAGTATCAGATTGTTCCATCTCGTTTCCCTTTGGGGTTGTTTTAGGTGATCTGGAAGTCTGTTTTTGAGACTTGCTTATGTGTCTTCTCATTTCAACGGGGGAGGGGGGTGTGCTGGTGGTACCTGCGTGGATCACTTCCCCAGCACTCGAAGCAGTTCAGCTCCTCAGCACTTGGGGCAGTTATATGGTGGCCCAGAAGCCATAATAAAAGATAAATAATAGGAAACAGGAGATAGATCTTTTACAAAAAGAAAGGGACCAAGAGATGAAGGAAAAGGGGGAATGGGGGGGAGAAAAAGATGAAAAAAGAATTAAGATGTGTTATGTACATGTACCAACACCCTACGATGTGCTAATAAAAATTAAAATTAAAATAAGTAGAATCATTTGAAATGTTTCCCCTTTGTGATTTGAAAACTACTTTCAGTTTTCATTTTAGTGTGCTTTATTTTTATTTCAAGGGGATTTTTAAAGTTTGCAATGATTTATAGCTTTTCTAATCCAAAATTGCATAACAAAAGATATATTCAGACTCTCTTCACTTCCAATTCTCTCCTGTGTCTTTTTCCTTCATCTACAGGTTTCTTAGTAGTTGCTTTACCTTCTCAATCCTTCTGTTTTGTGGGCAGCAAGTAAATGAAAATATATTTGTATCTCCCTTTTTTCTCACTCAAAGATAAATGCAAAATTCTTTATTGTAAGACACTGTATATAAATTTGGAGAGTATATTCATTTCTGGAGATCATCTGCATTCTTTTTTAATTTGTGTACTTTTCCATTTTATCCTGGACTAGTCATATATGCTTCAGTCTTTCTGTATTACAAATATTATTGTAGTGCAATTTTGTACATTATTTACTACACACCTTTGCCTGTACCATTGACATCATTTTTTTGGTGATACCCTGGGCCTTCACATATAGCTACCTCTTCAAAAGTCTTTTTAAATTTGTGACAGGGTCTCTCTAGGTTCTCAGTTGCCCAAGCCGGCCTTAAACTTTTGATATGCCTGCCTCAGCTTCCCAGAGTGCTGCAATTATAGGCATGGGTTGGATAGATTCTTGGAAGTGGAACTGCAGGGCCCAGTGAACAACAATTATGACACTTTGCTAGATACTGCCATGAGAGTTATGCCACAGTAATAGATTGCCTATTTCCCTAAAGCTTACCAATAGATTATGTTGTAAACATTTGGATTTTTTCAGATCTTATTGCTAGGGAGTGGCCTCTTAGTATAGTTTTGTATCATTTATTATAAGTGAAGTTGAGCATTGTTTTGTGTATTGTTTATGTCTTTTGGTCATTTTCTAGAAGCTCTTTTAAAAGATTCTAATTATCATTTCACTTTTAAATTAGCCTCCAATATTAACACCATAGGCTAAGAAATACATCTATAATCCATTTCCATTCTTGAGTTTTGACAGTGTTACTCAACAGAGCAAAAGACATGCTTATACAGACTCACTGCTGCCCCACATCCACAATGTCAGTGGTACAAAACACCCACTCTCCATTGAACTTTATTCTTATGGCAGCTCTATTCAGGGAATAGAAAAACTACTTCCATAATAAGTTGAGGGAATTAAATCTTAGTGTAAATAACACATCATCAATTACACAGCTAATAAAAGACAGAGCCAAGGCTCCAACCCACTTCAGTTTCAGGCCAAATCCTACGTTCATTATTATTAAACAATGTCTGTGTCATCTGCTTCATTACTGTTGAACTTCATTTTATAGCTCCATGGTTTTCACTTTTTAAATTTTGTGGTATGTTATTTTTCCCAAATAGATTTTTAAGTTTCATTAGGTGCTATTTTATATAAAAAGTTCTATAAAAGCTCTATTACATTTAGGTCCATAAGGTATAGATATATACTTCCCTGTAGATGTGTTACTGTTCTTTCCTTCTATTTAATCCATACATAGATATGTATCATGTGTGCATATGTGTCTGTCTACACATATATATTTCTCTTTACTTATATCATTAAAGAATGATGGATGTATAAAATAGTGGGCAAGCCACATTATTTTGGAAGATAGAAAACTGTAGTGAGGGTGCAGAAGGGCTGGCTAATCAGCAATCATTCATGCAAAATTTTATATTAGGCAAATAACCCAGACCATTTAAAGTAGATCATCAAGTCAGATGAGATGAAACGCTATTAATATTGAGAAAGCATAATAAAAATGCTGTAACTTGAGGCAATATGTGCTGTGATCCCAATTTGATGTATTGGAGTAAATGGGGAAAAGTTACTACTAATGGCAAAGCATCAGAAGAGTGGAAAGAGGAGAGAAAAAGCAGGGTGTATTGTGTGTTATCACTGAGGCAAGGCCAAGATGGAAATTGTTACAAGCAAGGTACAGAGTGAGATAAAAGGAAAGTCATTTCTGATCTAACAACAACTACAACCATAAGCCATATGGGCATCCCCAGTACTCTGTAACTGTGAAACCACACTTTATATGCTGTTTATATTATTGGGAGGGGAGAAGGAGTGTAATTGAGAGTAACTCATTTCAAGGGATGGATGCTCAGAAGACACCGTTTTACTCTGCTCTATTAACAAAAGCCTGGGGAAAATTAAAAATAAATGGATAAATTCTTTCAAAAAATAAAATTCTACTGTAGTGTTGAAGCAAACACGACATTAAACATTTAAAGTTAAGGGGTATGGAAAGGTTATATTGTGTAAGATACACTGAAAGAATATAAAGATTGCATTGTCATTTCAAAGCTGAATGTACCACAAACAGCACTGAATGAACCAAGAAGGCCACCTTAAACTGGCGAAAGCTATAATTCACAGTGCACGCATGCCAGGACTGTGTGCACATCTTGTCTCCTAGCACTCTCTCCATCAGCCCTCAGCTCCAAGAACACGGGGTTATTTCTTTTGAACACACCAGACACTCTCCTTCCTCACAGACTCTGCACTTGCATATTGTTCCTTTTGCCTTGAACACTGCTCCCCCCGCTGCAAGGCTGGCTCCAGTCCTCCTCCTAATCTCTGCTCAGCTGTCACCTGACCACCTTGTTCTAACCGTATCTCCCTTCCTCTGACTGCACCCTCTTCTTCCTCTGATTTATTTTTCTTTGTAATTGCTATCTCTACCCAACATACTATTTGTTTTTCTGATCTATCTTATTTATTTTCTACTTCCTCCACTACAGTGCAAGTTCCAAGATGGAAGGGATTCTTTTTTTTTTATCTATGTTGCTATTAAATTAACTCTTGTTAGTGTTCCTGCAACTTAGTAGGTGCTCAATAAAGAGACTTGAGGCCAGGTGTAGTAAAATACATCTGTCATCCCCGCACTCTGGGAGGCTGAGGCAGGAAGATCAAAAATTCAAGTCCAGCCTGGGCAACTTATCAACATAATGAGACCCAGTCTCAAAATTTAAAATGAAAAGCAGGCTGGAGATGTAGCTCAGTATGAAGGTCCTGGGTTCCATTCCCACTATCGCAAAATAAATAAATTAAATAAGATAGTCTTGGGTGGATGGAGGTATGAATGAATGAATTACATTAAAAAGACAAAGAGAAATTTATAGAGGACTAGTGTAGAGGAATCTAACATAACAATAAATAAAAACTGAAAAATATTACAGAGATTAAGTAATAATATAACTGGCAAGATTGACTCAATAGTTATGCTGTGAATCAAACTTAAAATCATGCAATTGTAACTGTCTTCTATACCCAATTGAGTACAGAACATTTACATTAACTAGTCACGAGGCCACAAAATAATTTTGATATATTTTAAGATACAGAATGTGTTTGAAAATTATTATAACAAAATAGAAATGAATATCTTCTCATAATTAACTACTGGATCACAGAGTATCAAAACTGCACTTATTAATTATTTACAACGTGAAGTATTGAGAATATGACTTTTCAAACCTAATGAATTTACATCAAAACGTACAGGTAAATTGAATGCTTAAAAGGTTTTACATTACTAAACAAGAATGAATGAAAAGAAAAGAACTGAATATTCAATTCAGGAAGTTAGAAAGTGGAGTACAAAACAAACTTCAACAAAGCAAGATGAACTTGATAAATAGAATAACAAAATTTATCAGAGTTGGAATAAATAAAGTTGTAAGTAAATCCAAATGCTAGTTCTGTGAAAGAGAAAATAACATGGGGAAATTTCTGGCCAGAGAGAAAATAAAAACAACAACAACAACAAATCACTTACATAACCCAAGAAAGACAAAGTGAATATATTCATAGATTGGAATTAAAAATTACAATAATGTATCATAATGCTTTTTTGTGTCAATGTTTATCAAGGGTTTTCTGTTGGCAGACACTTGACTTTCTCATTTTACCTGATTCTCTCAAGAGTCTAATGACATTGCAGACAGAAGAAATGTACAAAAGGTTCACTGAGAGGAATACTTGAGAAAGACAAATGTGAAGAATGCTGAAGGAGGCCAGGAAAGACGACAGACCAAGGAAGGGAGAGAGAGAAGGAGGGAGAGAGGGAGGGAGGGAGAGAAAGGGAGGAAGGAAGTTGGGGTAGACAGACTTAGGCTTGGAGGCAGGTCTGAGGCCCTCTGACAAGGCTAGTGGGCAGGTCTCCTGGCCAGGAGCGTCCATCTGGGCAGCCCCATGCATCTCAGGACCTGGGGACTGAACTGCTTAGGATTCCTGCTGCAGCTTCCAGCAGCGAGGAGCGCGTGTGGACACCAGCTGATTCGAGCACAGCAGTTGGGCCAATTAACCTCCTCCCAGCAAGACATCTGAGAGGCACATTTTTACGGCTGCTGAAGATTCTTGCAGACACTGGAGAAAGCTGAGCACTTGCTGTTGGTTCTATTAAGGTTTCAATGAACTGGAATGTGGATATTTTCTTAAACATGATAAATATACCTATGTGTTTCTCAATTATATGACCAATATTACATGTAACACTAAATGGTTCTGTTAAAGTCTGGATCAAGACAAAGATGCCCACAATCATTGCTCTTGCCTAATTATTTTTAATGAGGTTCTAACTAATGTGATGCATAAGGAAAAGGAATATAATATATAAATATTAAAGCAAGGTCTGAAATGTTATTATTTATAGATGATACGATTTCCTAAATGGAAATACCCATATTCCTCAACGAATTATATAAACATATTTATGAGTTAGTGAAGTTTATACCCAATTTTAAAATAAATACATAAGTTCTCCAAAGTATTAGCAATGGCAAGCTAGAAAAATAATAGTTATATAATATAGAAAATATCAAAATATTATGTTAACAAAATATATATAACACTATACACCCTAAGGAGGTGTGTAAAAGAGACTTGAATGATTGAAATAAAAGCCAATCTATTTCTAGCTCAAAATATTTAATGGGCCAAGATTTTAGTTTCCCTTATTTAAACTATAAAGTTTATCCAATTCCAATAAAATATACAACATAACTTTTAGAGACCTGGGAAATTACTTCTAAAGAATTTTTTCCTCTTGAAGACAAACTTTACAGATTAGTCATAATAAATTTGAGTCAAACAAATAACATTTTTTCTAGCAGAGTTTTGTAGTGCCACATGTTTACACTCCTTGTGGAGATTTGGTACATGTACATAAAGCATCTTAATTTCTTTTTCAACTCCTTTCCCTCCCCTCTGTCCCTTCCCTTATTTTCTAAAATTTTTTTGTACACATTTGCAGTACATAATGTTTACATTCTTCTTGTGGAGTTGGTACATGTAATCTGAACTATTTTAGCATGTTATAGTTTGGAACCTAAGCCCCCAAAGACTCAGGTCTTAAAAACTCAGTTCCCAGTTGATGGTGCTGTTGGGAGATGGTGGAAACTAGGATGGAAGAGGTGGGTCACTGGGGCATGCCCTTTAGGGGCATTTTTTTTGTCCCTAGATCTCTCTCTCTCCCTCCTCTCCTTCCCCTACTCCTCCCCTCCTCTTCCCCTCTTCCTCTCTTCCTTCCTCCCTCCTTCCTGGTCCTTAGAAGATGAGCAGCTCTGTTGTGCCACACCACCTCTGCCAACATGTTCTCATCACCTCAGGCCCAGAAACAATGGCACCATTGACTATGAACTGAAATCTCTAAAACTGTGAGCCAAAAGCAAACTTTTCTTCTTTAAATTGATTTATCTCAGGTATTCTGTCACAGCAATGGAAAGCTAACTAATACAAATATTTATTTTATTTTAGAAGCATAAAAGTGGCACAAGGATTTTTATCCTGGACCAAGGATAAAAATATAGATTAGTAGAACAGAAAAAGAAATCCCAGAACAGCAGTTTATGAACAAGACTGCATTATGTGTGAAAGACATTGCAGACCATTCTGTGTGCAGAGAATGGAATATTCAAAAATAGCAGCAAAATTACTGACTGGGAACAATTTAAAATTAGAATCCTACCTCAATCCATACATCCAAAGTAACTCTACGTTACTTGAGACATTTATAGCTAAATGGATCCACCTTGAGGCCATACTCTTAAGTGAAATAAATAGGACACACATGTAAATACCAAATAGTCTTTCTGGTGTGAGAACCTGAAAGTGTAAATGAGGACCAAAATGTATAGTAGTTATTGTAAAACAGGAAGAAAAGGGGCAAAGGGGAAGGGGAACTGGGAGGAGGGGAGCAGGGGAAAGGGAAGAAGGGAAAGAAAAATTGAAGAAAAGAAGTAAAAAACAGAAACAAAGCTTATGCATATGGAGAAGAGTAGAGGGGTTGAAGGGAGGGAAGAGGAATGGGAAAAATATAAGAACCAAGATACATCATATACAGGTACAAATTCCCAATGATGAATGTGATCATAATGCAGACCCAAAATGTACCAATAAACTCAGTTTTTAAAAAGTAGCTCTGCATTGAGTAGTTAAAGTAGAGCAGAAAACAAAGTCCAAAAGAATCAGCAAAAAGGACTGATAAATATTTATTTAACTTTGTGCTAGAGGAAACTTTCTAAACAGTAAACCAGTAGCAGAGATCTTAAGGGAAAAAATTTAAATTTAACCAAATAAAAAAATTGAAATGCCTGTGCATCAGAAAACAACAGGACAAAAATAAGGAAATATAGCAAACTGGGGGAAATATTTCCAAATCTATTTCAAACTTAAATAATTATAGTATGAAAAGCAAGTGCAAATTAATAAAGAAGAAAGAAACATTCCAAGAAAACAAACAAGTAGGGAACAGTAACAGATAATTTACAAAGTAAGATATACAATACAAAAGATATATGTGCATATATACATAAATATATTTACATATATACAATATTTACATATATATGTATATATTTACATATATGTGTGTATAATGTGCTTAGTCATGCTAATAGTGAAAGAAATATGAACTAAACCAATGAAGCTCAATAATTGGAATCTATGCTTAAAAATATGATATCAGCCATAAGTGATGACATACACTTATAATCCCAGCACTCCGGGAAGCTGAGGCAGGAGTATTCACAAGTTGGAGCCCAGTATGGACAACTTAGCAAGTTAGACTCTGTCTCAAAATAATAAAAAATAAATTTGAGAAAGTGGGAGGGGCTGTGGATGTACTTCAATGTGAAGGCCTTGGAGTTCAATCCCCAGTCCTGTTAAAAAAGATGATGCTATTCTAGAATGCTGAGGAAAATAAAAAGTTGCTCCTATAGCACAGATATAAGTGTGAAGTGAATTAACCCTTATGCAAAGTATGCTGGCAGTGTGTTTCAAAATCTTAAACTTTTAGATTTTCTTTGAGTTAATGACTCATTTACAAATTAATTTCAAAAAATTAATCATAAACATATGCAAGAAACTTGCCCTTTTAGGTAAACATCCTCTCATTGCTTTTGTATCAGAGACAAATGAATCAGTACACATATATTTTGAAAAGAGACAAAATGCTCATTGGTCAAAAAGTTAATTTAATTATCATATATATTTGCCATTGAGTACTAATAGTCATTAAAAATTTTATAGGAGAAAATTCAATGATGTAAAAAGATGTTGATATATTTTCAGTGGAAAATGTAGATTAAAAACAGTATTTTCCAAATGACCTACTTTTAGAAATATGGAGAATATGTGAAAATGGGTATGCATGCATAAATCAAAGATTGGAAAGGAAGCCAACAAAATGTTAACAGTTTTTATCTGAATGCTGAAGTTATCTTTGCTTTCCTCTTTTTGCTTACCTATACTAGCCAAGTGTCATACAACAAGTGTGTTACTTTCTATACAACCAAGAAAATTTTCTTTTAAATTTTTAATAATTTAATTGAAAAAATCCTTTTCCTACAGATCCTATAACAGTAACAGCTTCAGAGCAGAATGAAAAGGAAGTAAAGTCCATTCCCTCTCCAAACTGATTTCCGTTGGAATATAGAATTTACAACATTTCTGTTCCCTGGGAAAACTTAGACATTTTCAGAAAATGGGACATCTAGTCTCAGATCATTTGTATGCCACTCCCAGCCTCAATTCCTCCAATATCTTAAACTCTGTATTTTCTACTGGATTTATTTTGAGGCTGTAGGTTTCAAGGATAAATTGACTGTGAGTTTTGCCCACATTTCTGTATTTTGAGTCTGACACCCACTCTTATAAAAGTTAACTATCCAAGGAAGATCATTGCTGTACATTTCCTCTACCAAAGCTCATTTTCTCCACTTATCCACTGTGGGAAATTGTAGTTATCTAGTTGTAAGAATAAGATCACAAGAAGATTGTTAACTGAGAAAATTAAGAAGTCATTTCTGGGAATTTCCACAAGTCTGTTTGTTAAAAGAATTCCAGGAAACTTTAAGAGATGTTGCAAAAGTTTTACGGGAGAAAAACATGCTTTCCTAGCTTTCTTAGTAACCATTGTCCGAGGTCAGAGGACTGCAGCCCAATGACTCTACGGGTGGTAAGAGAGATACGGTTCACTATGTACATCTGTGATGTTTGCAGTGGGCCTGTGGGCTTGATTTCTGCTGAGGTCGCCCTGCTTTCTTGATACCGTCTGATAAGAAGAGGGCTGTGATGTGCTCTTAGATGTATGGATTAGTGAATGGAAACAAGGGACATGTAAATTCGCCTGTAGCTTTTATGAGTCACTTACAGTCACTTGTTATCACCAGATGTTAAAACCAAGAAGACAATAGCCAGAAGGACTAAGCTGTTTTCCTATATGTATAAAAGCCTCACCTCTTTCCTTTGTGATTGTCGAACAGCATCAGGAAAATAAACTGCTGTTCGTCCCCCGGGCTGTCTCCTTTTCTTTCTTCAAAGGTCGGTGCTCTCTGGGATCTCCAGTCTCCCTCTAGAGAGACCACTGACAATCCACCTGAGGCTCACTCTGTACAGTGCTTCTGAGTTTCATGAGAACCTTGCTTCCCCCACCTTGTGCTACTCCTCACAACTTTCCTGTGTTCTCCAGAGCTTGAAAAACCTCCCTTTACCTAATTTCATCCTTTAAGATCCCTTTTATCCAGCTGTGGGAGTACATAACTTTATTTCCTTCAAATATCATGTCAGTCCCTTAAAGCTGCATGTTAATTTTGGGAAACGACTAGCATCATTAAATCCAAGCTCTTCACATCAAATTCTGTTTCAAGTTGACCCCTTGAAAAGGGTCGATCAATAATGAAGCCTACATTCTCCCTGTCAAATGATCTACAGCACACTGACAGTTACATTTACTGCCTCATTCCTTAATTTATTCATGTAGTCAATCCCTGTTGGGCACATACTCTAGACTGGATACTGTGACAGGGAAACACTGCTAAAGGAAGCAAATAAAATTCATGCTCTGCAAGGCTTAGACTCTACTGAAGGAAACATGGAGCAAACAAACAGATCCCTAAACACTGTGATTAATGCTAGTATAGCTCATGCATGACTGAGTAAAGAAGAAAGAGAGATCTATTTAGGGGGAGAAAGAAGGCCACATCTGAGGAGGTAACATTTGAGTGGAGACCAAAAAGATGAGAAAGAACATTAGCGGGGATGAGAAAAACTAAAAAGGTCCATGCTGGGTGGCTGTTGGCTGGTGCACACACCGTCATTGCCTTTTCCAGCTAGGTTCTGTGCTGATGGCCTGGAGCACATCCTTTCCTAGAGAACCTCAGTCATAGTCCACATAAGAAAACTTGGATGTCATTTGGGGGCACAAGTAAACAAAACCACATAAATCAACATTCTACAGCAGAAAATGGCTCGACTTGTTTAAGAAATCAAACACTTCCAGCAAGTTTAGTGTTTCTGCCTTAATATTTAGATCTTTAATCCACTTCAATCTTAGTTTAGTGCATGGTGATAGGTATGAGTTTAGTTTTCATCTTTGGGAGGTTGAAATCCAGTTTTTCCAACACTGTTTGTTAAAGAGGCTATCTTTCCTCCAATGAGGGTGGTTGGCTCCTTTGTCAAAGATGAGGTGGCTGAGTGTGTCTGGAGTTGTTTCTGCACCTTCTAATCTATTCCACTGATCCTTGGGTCTGTTCCTTTGCCAGTATCATGCTGTTTATATCACAGTAGCTTTGCAGTATAGTTTCAAGTTGGGGATTGTGACACCCCCAGCCATGTCTCTGTTGCCTAAAATTGCTTTTGCTATTGTAGGTTTCTTCGATTCCAAATAAATTTTTGGATTGTTTTCTCTAGTTCTGTGAAGTATATTGTTAGAATTTCAATTGGCATTGCATTATGGATGCATATTGAGGCCATACTCTTAAGTGAAATAAATAGGACACACATGTGTAAATACCGAATAGCTTCTCTAGTGTGAGAAACTGAAAGTGTAAATAAGGATTAAAATGATTAAAATGAATAATTGATAATTTGAAATAGGAAAAGGTCCAAAGGTGTAGGGGTGGTGGGAGGGGAAGGGGAAAGGGAAGAAGGGAAATTACGAGAAAAGAAAAAAAATGGAAACAATATCTATGTAAATAGGAAAGGGTGGAGGGGGTGAAGGGCGCACAGGTAATGGGGAAACAATAAGAACCAAGATTCATCCTGTGCAGGTACAGGCACCCAATGATAAATGTAAATGTATTGTATACCTGAAATGTACTAATAAAAGAACTAAAAAGAAAAAAAAAGAAATCAAACACTCATATACTGGGACAGGGGTCAAAATTATAGAGACAAGACCATGGTAAAGGGTAAAATTTTCTTCCACATTTCATAAGAAGCTACCAGAGAATTTAAACTCAGGAGAATAGCATTGTATGACTTAAGGCTTATTAAAAGTTCCTGTGGCTACTATGTGGACGACAAATTGGAGGTGGGTCACAAAACTTCCAATTAATTGTAAGCGTGCTGACAGTACGGATGGGTGACATGAGAAATGAGCTGGGTAGTGGTGATGGAGAAAAGCGAAGATCTTAAATATACTCAGCTGGGAGTAAGAAGCAACAGTAATTGCTGATATGAGTGGCAAGGGCACAGGAGGAATAGCAAATTCACCCAGATTTCTGACTTGAGCCACCAACAGTGGGTGTTTGTTTTTTTTTCTGCTCAGATGGAGGATTTAGAAAGTTGGGAGTGAGGATTGGTTGTTTGCTTTGTGTGAGTTTAAGTTTGAGGTCCATGTAATCAGCATTCAAGAGGAGACTAAAAGCTGACGTGACTGTTCTGAAGCATCCTGCAGATGGGTTGGGTATGCAGTGGGCTCTGTTCACTCTAGCTCAAGTGGACTTGAATAATTCCCAGTCCCACGTGAGCTTGAGAAAGGGTTTTGCTTATGGTCTTCATCATCATTTTTTTCTCTAAGGTGGTTCTCATCTGGCAGTCCTTGTTTTTCTAGAAATGACCTTATTCATTTTTACTTACTGGAGGATATGTAAATCCAGACTGCTGTCATTTTCAGTGAAAGTGTTAATTTATTTTTTTCCAGTCTCCCTCATTTCTATTGGGAAGCTGCCTTTAGTTTTCATTGGTTTTCCTATGGTCTAATTGTGCTTTTGTTTTTACCTACAAACACTGCTTTCAAATTGTGATAGTGATTTCTTGAATCACTGAATTCAATTTCTTGATATTTTTCACTTGGAAAAATTGTTCACTCCTGATTATCTTCAAATATTGTTTCTACTTCATTCTTTCTCTACTGTCTAAAACATCAGAGACAGGGCTTTGAAAAGTGATTGGATCATGGGCTAACTATACTCCTCGTGGATAAATCCATTGATTAGTTTATAGCTGAATATGATGTTAGGTGAGGCCTGGTTGGAGGAAGTGATCCACCACAGGGGCATGATTTGGAAGGGTATGTTCTTGTCCCCACCTCCTTCTCTCTCTGGCTCTTTTGCCTTCTGTTTTCTGCTTCCCAACCAACATAAGATGAGAAATTTTTCTCTATCACAGCCTTCCACCTTGATGTTTCTACCTTGGAACCATCAGACCATGGACGGAAACCTCTCAAGTGTAAGCCAAAATATACTTCTCTTTTAAGTTACATATGCCAGATATTTGGTCACAGTGATAAGAAAAATTAATACAGGCACTTTTTCCCTGAGATTCATATGTAACCTATGTTTCTTACATACTCTTTTCTATTTTCCATCCTTTCATCTGTTTCAAGGTGGCTATGCTTTTCTGATCTGTCTTCCAGTTTGCTAATTTTCTCTTTAACTATATATGATCTGTTATTGAACAACTCATTGAACTCTCATATTTTTAGCCAATAGAGTTTGTTTGTTCTTTTTGTATAGTTTTCAGTTCTCTGAGAAAATTCAATGCCTTTTTTGTAAATTTCCTGAAATATACAAAGTTGGTTATTTAACTTTCAATCTCTGATAACTCTGTCATCTGTAGCCATGCGATCTGTTTCTGTTGTGTTTATCAACTTTGCTTTTTAAACATATTGCCTTTTCTCCTCATAAGCCTGGTTGTTTTTAATTCTTTAACAAACATTCGACAGTACTGCATATTGGCACATTCTGTCAGTAATTATCTACCTGTGCTTCTTGCAAGTAGCCAAGAACACTAACAATTCTGGATTACTGGAAGATCATCTCATTAGTGAAATTTGAAACTGGGGTCTTTCCCTATCATTCTGTTTCTGATTTACCATGATTTCTAAGATGTAGCTCTCTGAAGTCTCAGTCCAATGTGTTTCCTAAGGTGTTATTATAGCGAACGTTACCGAGAGCCTCAGCTGTGGGTTTTGGTCTCCTGTGAGATAGTATGACGTCCATGAGATAAGAAAAACAGAACAACAGACGCACACACCCATTGTTGAGAGAAGCTGGGTCTCAGGCTGATTCAAGACGTTCTGGGCAGCAAAGACAAGGACACCAAGGACACTCAGTATTTATTCATTCCAAGCATGGAAAGGAGGGGAGCAGGGTAAAGCTCAGACCCCTGCTGATAACAAGTATTGCAGGCCAGACTGAACAAACAGTTAATTCAGAGGGGAGAACTCAATTGGAGTCAAGTTGACCTTGGTTGGAAATGAGCTCACCCTAGCCCCACTTCACAGACTAGAACTTAAGTCTCAGTAGTAGCCATTAACAAAAGAGCTCTACTCACCCAACTCTGTTATCTGACATGCCCATTTGAGTCACGGAAAGCTTTGGTCAGACTCCTAAAATAATACAGCCAAATTGTGGACAGGGAAGAACCCTGTGCCACTTTTAGTCTGCTAATACTGGGCAGAGAGTCTGCTACAGATTCTCATTGTGATTGCTAAGGCACAGCAAGCTGTCAAAAGCTCTGTTCAGTTTCTCACATTCTTAGCAGCCTCTTCGGGAACTGAAAGATTCCTCTATTGGAAAAGACCCCATAGCTGCTTGTATTTGTAGATTTTTTTCCTATCCCAGATTTCGGCCGTACTATTTTTCACTGCATTATTAATAGTGTTGCTCATGTTGTCTGCATCCTTACATATTTTCTCTCTGTTTTATCAGTTATTGAGGGGGGACATGGAAGTTTCTGATACAGTGTGGATTTGTTATTTCACCATATAGTTCTTTCAACTTTTGTTTGAAATATTTTAAGATCTTTTATTAAATGCTTAAATATTTATGATTGCTGCCCTTTGGCTGATTTTGTCTCTTTATTACTGTAAAATAACTTTCTCCATTTCTAATAAGATTCTTTCCACTAAAACCTACTTTATCTGATATTAATATAGTTTTCACTTGATCATTGTTGACATGGTACATATCTTTCCATCCTTTTCTTTATCTTATTTGCATGTATATATTTAAAGTGGGTTTCTTTTAGTATACAGTTGAGTCAATTTTTTTTGTCCAATCTGATAATCTCTGACTTTTAATTGGTAATGTTTAAACCATTTACAGTAATACTTTCATTGTTTTTTAAGGTAGTTTTTGTGTTGAGATTTTGTGGTTCTAAGGGTTAAATTCTGGACATTTCCCATGTTAGACAAGCACTCCACTACTGAGCTACATGCTTAGCCTTAGCCTCTAGGATGGGGCTTCCATTATTCATAACCTAAACTATTATAAACCAACTTAGTTATCACACATCCTAATCCAGCATCACACACCTGTGATCCTACCACCTTCTAAAACCCCCACCTATGAACACACAAGGCTTTGGGGAGATATCTAGATGCAAGCCATAACAGTAGCCATTGTGAATTATATCTTATTACATGCTGGATGTTTTTGTATTCCTATAGTATTCTCAAACTTTATTGCAAGAGACAGTCAAGGTATTAGAAATAAATTGATCCTTCCAACATGTCTCTAAACTCACCATCTTGCTCTTTTTTATACGCATTATTTATTCTTTGCTCCCTTTTGTCTCTCCTTTCTACTTTTTTGAAATAAATGAAATACATACTTTCTTGAATACATGTAACTTTTATATTTTTTACTTGTATATCATATATATATTATATGTATATTTTTATATATTCATCCTATTATTTTAACAGTTTTGCTAGAGTCTATGGCATGCACCTTTAATTTTTCACAGTCTGTTTTCAAGGAAATGTGTATTTCATGCATAGTAGAAGAACCTTACAACAGTACAGTTTCATTTCTGCCATCCTAGGTTTTCTAGCTTTTTAAAATACATTCTATTGCAGCATATATTACAGACTCCACAGTACATACATTATAACTTCAACAATATATTAGGTTTAAAATCAATTGTATTTTAAGAGGATTTTTAAAAAATGACCCCTAGCCACATACTTACCATCTCTTAGGCTTCATTTTTCTGTTAACCCAACTTTCCATCTGCTATCATTTTCCTTTTACGTGAAGAACTTTAGAATTTCTTGTTGTAATGTTCTGCTAACAATGAATACTGTCAACCTTTGTTTGTATTTTTAAGTGTTGCTTTCACCATTGTTTTGGAAAAACATTTTCACTTGGTGTAACATTCTAGATTGATAGACTCTGTTGGTTTCACTGCTTTAAAGATGTTGCTCCATTGCCTTTGGGGTTCCTTTGTTTCTAAGAAGTCACCTTTATTATTGTTTTTTTTCCCATATAATGTGTCTTTCCTGACCACTTACTCCTTTTAGGACTTCTTCAGTATCATTTGTCTCAAATTAGTTCATTATAACATGACTTGGTATGGTTTTGCCGTTTTTCTTGTTTTTGAGATTACTCAAGCTTCTTTACTCTGGGTGTTTATAGTTTTCATTAAATTTGGAACTTTCAAGCCATTGTTTCTTCAAGTATATTTCTCATGCAAATTCCTTCTCTCCTTCAGGAATTTTTATTACATGTCCATGAGGGTTCTGAAAGTTAGCCCATAACTTATTGATGTTGCTTTCTTTAATGTTTTTTCTCTGTGTGCTTGTTTTTTTGCTGGTTTTTATGATTTCAAATTCTCTAATCTGTTCTTCTTGAACGTTTACTTCCATTTAATAAATTTCTACCACAGTTATTATATTTTTATGTTAGGCATTTTATCTTTCATGTATAAAAATGTGATATGTATTTTTTTATATCTTCCATGTCTCTACTTAGCATGTTCAGTTTTATTCTACTTTTCTAAACATATAGAATGTAAGTTTCAATAACTGATTTAAAATTCTTACCTACTAATTCTATTATCTGTGTCATTTGTGAATTTCTTTTTTCTCTTGATTGACATTTCTCTTTTCACTTTTTGTATTCCTAATACTTTTTATTAGATGCCAGCTGTCTTAGTTACTTTCTCATTGCTGGGACAAAATACCCAGTACTCACAAGTTAAAGGAGGAAAGGTTTCTTTTGGCTCACAGTTTGTAGAGGTTTCAGCCCATAGTCAGATGGCCCCAAGGCAGAGTGGTATGACAGAGGGGTATCACAGGAGAGAGTCTATGGCAGAGCAGGCAGAAGGCAGCAAGAAGTAAGTATGACTTCTTTCTGTCCTCTTACATTACACCCAGGATACAAACCTATTGATTTGCTGCCACCCACATTAGGATGGGGCTTCCATTATTCATAACCTAAACTATTATAAACCAATTTAGTTATCACACATCCTAATCCAGCATCACACACCTGTGATCCTACCACCTTCTAAAACCCCCACCTATGAGCACACAAGGCTTTGGGGAGATATCTAGATACAAGCCATAACAGTAGCCATTGTGAATTGTATCTTATTGCATGCTGAATGTTTTTGTATTCCTATAAATATTCTCAAACTTTATTGAAGGAGGCAGTCAAGGTATTAGAAATAAATTGGCTCTTGTTGCTTCGCTATCATCTGGACACCATAAACTCTTTCTCTTCTACCAAGCAACTCTGCCTTGGAGCCAGCCAATTAAGGACTGAAACCTCTACTAACTGACCCCTGGGAACATAGAAGGCATTGTGTCTGACCACTCTACCTCCTGTCCCAGGCTCTCAAGATCACTTGGATCCAGTTCAACTATATTGGGCTCCCTCTCATTTAGTAAGGGAGAAAAAGGAGTTTGTTCCAAGAAAGACCTCAATGCTAGATGAAATCAACAAAAGTTTTGAGGAAAATTCAGTTGACATCGCACATGTAGGTCTGCGGATGCCCTACCGAGGTCCCAAGTAGTGCAGAACATGCCAAATCAGCCCGCTGCAGACAGCCACCTGGTTCCA
Organism: Heterocephalus glaber; assembly: GCF_000247695.1. The sequence goes on from NW_004624758.1 coordinate 21,958,716, forward strand.
CACTACAAAGATGCAGAGGACACTGGACCACCAGACCATGGTACTGAGTCCTGCTGCTCCAGGCCCAGAGGTAGGGGCTTCTGAGCCAACATCCCACTGCTCCTGGTCCAGAGGAAGGGGCTTCCGGGCCACCATCCCTCCCACCACTCCCGGCCCAGAAGTAGGGGCTTCTGAGCTGCCATCCCACTGCTCCTAGACGAGAGGAAGGGGCTTCCCGGCCACCATCCCTCCTGCTGCTC